>CM031238.1:602950966-603172547 GCA_018340775.1 Taxus wallichiana var. yunnanensis
TTGTGTATCTTATCAAGTGGAAGAACATGTTGAGTGAGGATGCACATGGAAGGATGAAGCTTTCATTAGAAGCATCCACAAATGGTCAACATTGAGGACAATGTTTGTTTAAAGGGTAAGGAGGGGGCCATGTTACGTCCTTAACTTATGTAGTTAGCTTGTGACTAGCTTGTGTATTTGATATATATTTGTAGTTAATAATATGCTTGTGGAGACTACATGCCTGAGCCATATTGATAATATATTATTTTATGTTAGGTTAATAAGTAGTATGAGTATGTTGAAACATTTCCAAGATGCCAGTATACATATCCTAAGAAGGGACTATATTTAACTAATAGATAATGGTTAGTGTTTGAAGAATTATATAACAAATTATGTTATTATAATGCCCCCTATTAGCATAAGGATCGTGGTGTGTTGGGACTTAAATGTAGTAATAGTAGTAGTAGGAGTATTATAGTCGTAGAAACATTTCCAATATGCCACAAGAGTAGGCATAACCGACTTTATTTGGGATAAGCATGTGAAGGAGACTTCATTTTTATTTAACTAAACCGCCACAGAGGAAGAGAGGGAAGGTCAAGCGAAACAGCATAATCATAATCATCCCATGACCAATCAACCATTATGTTAGTAAGGGGACTACTTCCATTGTAGTCAACCCCTATTGGCATAAGGATCATGGTGTGTTGGGACTTATATGCTACCGCGGACCATGCCAATCAACTAATGTGGGATATTACTAAGGAGATTAGGAGTATTATAGTTGTAGAAACATTTCCAACATGCCATTATGTTAGTAAGGGGACTACTTCCGAGTAGGATCATGGTGTGTTTGGACATAACCATGACTTTATATTACTAAGGGATAAGCATGATGAAGGAGACTTGCATTTTTATTTAACTAAACCGCGAGAGATGAGGAGAGGGGAAGGCCGAGCAAGCAACATAATCATCCCACAACCAATCAACCATTATGTCAATAAGGGGACTACTTCCATTGTAGTGCAACCCCTATTGACATAAGGATCATGGTGTGTTGGGACTTATATGCTACTGCGGACCATGTCAATCAACCAATGTGGGATATTACTAAGGAGAGTAGGAGTATTATAGTCATAGAAACATTTACCCTCAAAGTGGCTCAATTCAAAGTGGCTTAGTCATATAATTCAATATTCTTCTTTGCATTCAATCATATTGCAATCTATTGTTGTAATTATGCCTTATTTATCTAGTTATTTCATGTTCACTTGGACACAAATTCGATTTTAAATTAATTTGAGCAAGCCTATATGTATGTGGACATAATAAAACCATCAAACTATGCAAAAATAAAGCCAATAAGCAAATATTATGTCTTCCAAGTTACTTCTTTTTGCTAACCATGCTCACTTGGAGGGAAATTTTGATTTTAAACTCTCATGTAAGGAGATTTAAAATGTTTGACATAAGTATACTATGAGAAGCTTATTCAATAGGGATCCAAACTATTCCAAATCCTATGTGATTGGCATTTGTTCTTGCATCTTATTATTAGGTATCATTTACACTATGAGGTATAATTTTTTCTTGTTTTAGTTCTATTAGTTCAAAAATTCATCCTTTTGTGTTCCTTACCTAACTATCGGCTCCCCTCCCGTGACTAGCTAACATAATACATTGGGCACAAGGTTTTGTTCTTACAACCGTCAAACAATAGCTCCACAATATACCTACAATGAAATTCACCATTGAATATGAGAGTAAATTAACTAACTAATCATGGTGATGTTTTTCATGTGTGATGTATCTCACACCATTCCCAACTAAGTTTTGATACAACATGAGTCACATAATTGTATCACCATTGACCCAGGGTCCCACGTGATGATGGAATCAATCCTCAGCGACAAAGAGACTTATGGATCCAGATCTCTTGAGAAATAGCACCACAAACAACAAACACAAATCCGTGCCTTAAAAAAGCAAAAACTAGGCTAAGAGCAAGCAATCTAAGATAATAGTGAACGTTCAAAGTAACAGTGCATCCAGGAGGTCACATATCCCCTCAAATCAAAATGTGTACATATTGTTTAAAAGCAAATAGCCAATGTGTCAAAAAAAAGGCACAAAATCCTAACAACAGCAGCCCCATTTCTGACAATGCATTCCACGCATTGAGCCATAAACCACCATACTTTGTCAACCTCCCTGGGCACGAGCCAACCTGCTTGGAGCCACCTCCATTTTTGCAAGATCTTTTACTACCCAAGCAGTGTTTCCCTGCATGGGAGGTGGTTAACTGAGCATCCATATTGGAGCTACACCTTAAGATTGTTGCCACCTGCTATGCCTAAGTATCATGTATGTTAGACGTCATTGATAAAGTCCATGTTTTTCAAAAATCTTTGAAAAAAACATGCAGCACAGTGGTAGGCCCATTCACTTGCAATGCACAGGTTGCAGGTTCAATTTTGCTTGACTGCATGTCATACCTGCATGATAGAGGCTCTTCCATGGCCATCAGAGCCTTCGCCACGAGGATCGTGACATTTTGGGCTTGTCATATTAGCAACTTGGAAATCCTCTCGTCAGCTCTTGTGTAAAACATCGGGCATAACAATAATTCTCCAACACCTCAAGCCACGTGTTCAAAATCTCAATCAGTGTGTGTTGATGTAGGTTGTGAGCGGCGAGGCTTTGGTTGTCAACAATTAGATACAGATTATTGTTAGCCAAAGACACAGTACATTTTCAAACTGTTGGATGGTGAAACAACGTTTCAATTTAAAGATATCAACCTAAATACATCCTAATTAATTAATTGCATAGTGGTTAAATGGTATGTTGGAATGCACGTTTGTAGTAGCGCACAACTTTTGTGGCAATTGGCGGACAAGAATGTAATGTTTAAAATACTCTACCATAAAATGCATTGTTTAAGAATACCAGTTTTGAGTGATTTAACATATGTTTCAATTCAGAAGATTTTCGTACAGCACAATAAGCTAAATTGGCTATATAAAAAAGCAAATGCTAATAAATGCATATGGCAAACTGCTTTCAATAATTTCAATTCAGACCATTCGGTGAAAAAGTATTACAAAATGGCAACTTTGGCTTTTGACAATCATGGCCCAGGTACAATAAGAGAGATATCCAGTCATGCAAAAATTCTACTCCTTCAAATTTAAAAGCCTTAATTTTTTGTTTTGTGATCTCCAGATTAAGATAGATGAAGTACAACAGAGAGCCATATAAAAAACTTACAGTCATGCAAAAATTCAACTTTGATACTTCAAAACTTTAAAAATCCTTAATTTCTTTTTTTGTGATCATAAACACAATGCATTTCAAATAAGATAAGATGAATAATCCCTTACATAGTAGTACCAACAATATGGCACAATACAGTTTTATTGCACCCTATTTGTAACATAAAAATCTTGCTCGATTTTATTACAAGTTTCCTCTCTCATTACATGTCATGCTGTGTTCACACTCAGACCAAAGATACCATTGTAATGCATTTGTTTGTCTATCTATCATATGCATAAGACCATATAAATAGACAACATTTTATCGGTTGAAAAAACCTGGGTATCAAAAACATTGGTGTACTGGACCCAAAAAAGGCTCATATACAGTTTATTACCCATTTAATAAACCTCAAAAATTTGCATAAACACCCCAGAATGCACCTTTGATACCGGAAACATAGGCCACACTTAACAAACTCAGCATAACTTGCTTAAACAAACTTATTCATAATAGTTGATCCCACAATACACTTATTGATTGCATCATATTGAAGATGATAAATGCAATTAATATATTAAAAAAATTCATTCAATTCTAAAAATATGTAGCATTTTGCCACAATCACCTTCCTGCAATAAAACTAGGAAATAAGACACATTAAATATACAGGAATATATGGTTCACCTTCCTATGCAAAACTAGTAAGAAATTGGTTTGTTGCATATGGCATATGCAGATGTGATCATAGTCTGAGGACCGTATGGTTGTGTATAAGAATACCCTCGATCAACAATGACATCTGGAAAAAATTGATATCTTCAGATACTATAACCTGAATTTGCTTATAAAGTCCAAATTACCAAGCAGGAAACAGCTAATCTCTCCAATGAGAACAAGAACTTCAACCTTTAATGCCATGCTCATGAATTCCAGCCACCAACTCCTCCTAGTGTGCCTGGTAAAATCTTGGTAAACATAGAAATTCTAGCATGGATTTCTGTTCCTTCAACCCTCTATGAAGCTTTGTCCGTTAGTTGAATTGGTGTCAGAATATTTGTTTTGTTTGTCTCCACGATGCATCCATTCATAACCATCTCTTCCAGCATAAAGTGAGCTTTCTCCAAATGAAGCATTATATCAAGCTCACACTGCAGTGAAAACAAACAACAAATCGTTACAGCACAAGGACCATAGAGAGGGTATAAACACAACCCCATCAAAGCTTTAACAAAACTTATAGAGACTTTTCTTGATATCCATCTTGGTTGGCAAGATTTGATTGCATAAAATATTGAAACTATTTTGACAACGCTTGTTTCAAATATACAAATAGAACTATGCATATTTAAATAAGACTATGAACATAAATTGATATATTGAATCTTGCCAACTCTGCTGCACAAATATATTAAAAATACAAGTGGATAAAGAAACTTTTAACAAGAGAATCAAATACATCTTGAAAAATTATACCCACAGATTATTGAAAATCAAAGTACACTCACCACATTTCCAAAGTGACAGTCCATTGTCTCCACCAGTAGATGAATGAACTCCAAGATTGCTAGTTCGTTCTGCAAAGGAAACTCCATTAAATGATTATCAAAGTATTTAACTAAGTCCTCACCTCTTTTCCAATTCTTATGTCATTAACTGTGATGACAATCTTGTGAACTGTAAAAAGAATGTCTAAAATGTAAATGAATGATGTTTTCAGGTCTAATATGCCTGCAAAATCATGACAGAGTGAGACCAATAGATGAAGGCATGGATACATGACATTTGACTATCATATTCCCTAGACAACTTCAGTGCACTGAAGCTGAAAAGGGTCTGGGAAGAAGGGAAGGACGGAATAGTTTCCCTATAGAAATGCCTATCTGTGCAGGAAACCAGTTATACAAATCTATTTGCTAAACAAATTTACCTTGTAAGCATTGTACTTTAAAATTTTAGATTTAACCTAGAAATCATGGAAACAACTTAAACTATGTACTCAACCTGATGAGCCCATCTTATCAGTCATCTGTGACCACATTTCACTACCATGTGCTGTGCATGAGAAAATGTGTATGTAAAGAGGAAAGGAGATAGTATTGGATGTTTAAATTATGAGATGAACATATGCATAGAATTTAGAGTCTGTAAGCCATATCTGTTATCATCTCACCATTATACCCATTGTTGATTCTTACCATCGTGGCTAACTAGGTCATGCATTCAATTTCAATCAGATTTTGGCAAATATTTCTTATTGACAATGTTCATTAACTTGGACAAAATTTTGAAAAAGCTCACATATTCTACTGCTGTTGCAAATGTTTATACATAACGCCGAGTTAGTCTTGCCATTACAACTGCTCAACATTTTATTCACATTATGACCACTCAACATTGAGTTCACATTCTTCAATTTGCATGCTTTTTCTCTTGCTTATGGGCATTACACTCTCTATTTATTGTTCAAAACCAATTAGACAGTCACTCTAACATTTCCACTTTAATCCTTTGTATACTCTGTGCCAAATCTATCAATTGCCTAATTAACTTCTAGTATTTTTTTAACTTGTAACACATTGGAGGAAAGATTAGATTTGTTTGGTTTGCATTTATTCAAAGGTTTCCTGAAGGACAGAATTTGGTCAAAGGATTTTGACCAAACTAAAAGAAATGTTCAGCTGAATCAGCAAACTTGCTTGAGAGCATTAAAATTTGACAAAATTCAAATTAGATTGTTAATTTTTTGTGGGATTTGATCTGTGTGTGTTTCCATGTCATCTCAAGATGCCTCCATGAGTAGTCATTACACTAATGACATTTTTACACATGTATGTTGGGAATAATTACTAGGAAAAGGGACCTACTCAAGCTCACAAGCACCTTAAAGCATTTATTGGTAGTATGGAGGCACGGTGAATGTAACCCACTGCTTTGAACTTCTCACCCTCTAGCCTCTTTCCCCATTGGCAAAACTTTTTGGAGGATGTAATGCCTTGTAAGTCACCCTTGTTGCACAAATATTACCAATGTGGAAATTTAACCTAATTACAACCCAATCAGTGTGTTTGAAGGCTTCCAAGGGCTTTTAAGTTGTCTCAAGATGACCTCCATGAGGAGTCATCACACTGATGACATTTTTCCTCATGTATGTTGGTTATAGTCACACAGCAAAGGAACTTACATAGGACAGAAGCAACTTAAAACATTTGCTAGTAGGTGGGAGAAACAGTGACTTATAAGACATTACATGCTCCAAAAACTTTGCCTATGGGGAAGAGGCTAGAGGTTGAGAAGCCCAAAATGGTAGATTACATTCACATTCACTGTTCAACCCCCTCCCCCTACTAACAAATGCATTTATGTGCTTGTCTCTTAGTTGAGGCACAAAACTTGGGCATAATCAGAACTGTTCATATGCAACAAATATGATTCTTTGTTGATTATCATAACTAATCTATCTCTCTTAAACTAATTGTCCCTGAGCATCCTCTTGTTTAAGCACCTAAGAAACCTCTTCTCATGTCATGCCTAGGAGTGATAGCACTGTACTAAAAATCAAGAATGTACAACTGTCACTGGCCAGTTTTTAGAAGTAAAATGGACTCAACTACTGATTTTAGTAAACTGGGATCAAGGATTTGCCAATTTGAAAAAGTGCATGCTTGGAGCAGCTATTTGACATGTTTGTTGATTAAAAGCATTCAAAAAACTGAAAGAATGAATATTATTAGTTTGAGAAACTGAAAATAATTAATAGAAGAGTTTATATGAATTGTGATCTATTACATGCACATGACATATAGAAAGAGAATCAGACAAAGCAACATGTCATAGGTCTAGGAAATCAAAATTATCCATTATCATTTTTAAGTTTGCGTTGTAACTTAGATCCTATTCTACACGAAACCATTCAGAATCCATAGGAAACTTACTTGCCATTTGTTGGACAGCTGTCACCCAAAATTAGTGAGAAAATCGACCATGCTTTGCTCTCAAAGCATTCCTCTATGAGAGATTTTGGTTTGTCAAAGTCTTCTAAAGAATAAAAGATTGGGCAATGTTTCTTTACCAATAGCTAATTATAAACTTAACAAGCACCTGGTCTAGTAACTGCTAACTTTTTTCAAATTTTCGCTTTTTCTCTTGTAAATTATCCTTGCAGTAAAAGCTACTGTTTAAACTCTCAAAAATTGAAAATGAATATCATTATTAATTTTTCTATTCACAGAGATGACTTAAAACTGCAATATGTGTCATGACTAAACAAAACAGAGGAAGGTGCACAAATTTAACATGCTTGACAAGGTGGACAGACACAACTTACCTCATCTTTGTTAACTCCAACCAGGAAGAACAATGAAGCATATCGCCTGTAAATCACTTTGTAGTTGCGATGTTCAACAAATGAACACTGTAATTAAAGACATATAATTCAATATCATTATCATATCCTCTAAAACAATTATATCCTCTAAAACAATTAATTTCTAAAACAATTAATATGAAGACTGTCAATATCATTAGAATAAAACAATTTCTAAAAAAATTAGAATACTTGAATTTTTCAAATAAACCCTCAAAAAACAACTAGATCATTGAAATAAATCATAGAATAAGGGAAGCATAACTGGCCAGAAAATTTAGCAAACCTGTTCTAATATTTATAAACTATAACATGTCCAGTGAAACAAGATCTTTCAAATACTCTAATCAACAGTCACATGGTATGATCTGTCATGCCCAATATTTTCAACTCAGAAACCAAGCAAAAATAGAAAACTTTTTTGTTGTCCAAACATTTATCTAAGTACAACTACATTATTAAATCAACACACTACAACACAACCCAGTAACACCATCCTCTTTTGTTGAATACATTTAACTAGTTCCAAAACTCGACACAGCGCACTAAGGAAACTAACAAGATCACTAACTCTAATTATTACAACCACAAGTAACTCAAGTGTATTAAATGGAGATAGGGGTCTAGTGTGACCCCTGTACTGGCTTTCAAGTTCAACCACCCAACAATTGCATACGTCGCAGGAGCAAAAACAATCAACATGGGTTCAAAGGAGGATCGAGCATCAAGGAGCATGAGAAACATTCCCTAGCCACAAAAGGAAAATTCAACACATTTTCTCAATATCCTTCAACATATGTTGCCTTTAAACATGAGTACAACCTAAGTCACTAATCCCCACTAGGACCAACAAGAGTGTATTTCCCTTGTAGCTAGAGGTATACATCTGCTTCCCAATAGGAAACTCGGGTTTACAATCTGGTTGAAATGTGATACCAACTGGGGCTACGCTTGGTCCTATATGACACCAACAAGCACAACCAATATTCCAACTCCAAGAGATCATTGCCTGACTAGGGCAACACCAGATCGAAGGACATTGTCATCTAAGGTAGGTGAGAGGACTGGATACCCTCAACTTCCCGCATTACATTATAGAGCACAATGTCTCTTTCTCCCAAGTTATGAGGGTTTTTTCAAGGAGTACAAACCTTATACAGAGGTCTTCCAAAATCAGGGTAACAGAAGGATGATCCAGAATGTATAGATGTATCTTTGTATTAAACACATTATTTTACCTAGCTATGCTAGAAGAAGATAAGAGAAATACATTAACCAATCTCATGACCAGAAACTAGTGCAACATAAACGGAAAATAATACAATCAAGAAGAATGTCAATGCACATTTCATTGATTCAATGCAAATAGAACATGACTTTTCCAGATTCAAGTGGTACAAACTACAAACGCTAATATTGTCCTACAACCAGGCTGCTTATTTATATTGTGTTCACATTCTCAAGTACATATAATTAACCAAATTTCATACACAGGAAAAGATACAAGTTACAAGTACCATTGTGGATATAATTCTTTGTGGGTTTCTTTTATTGCATTCTTCATTCATAGCATCCCACCAACTTGCAACATTCATGGGTTAGCATTAATGTTGGCATGGACTTCACTCTACCAAGTAAGCAATTGAATATAGCATTTGACTTCTGGAGAGAAGAGAGAAAGAGAGATACCAATTCTTCACTCAAGTTTTGTAATCATACAATATATCTAAGGTTAGAGAGAGATCATTTTTCTTTCACACGCACATTTCCATTCAAGAGGAGAGGATTTGAGAGATAAAACATCAAAACATTCACGTTTAAGCATTAAATATTGCGCCATCATGGCTACTAAGTACTGTTCATAGAGGGTCATAATTATTATTCACAAGTTCTTATCTTACAATGAGTATCTTCAACCAACCATGTTGCACTGCCACATTCCTAAGCAGAAACCGTTTAACAAGTGACCACTAAATATATCTGAACATACTGGGCTTAACAAAGGTTCAAACGGAATCAAAACACTGTCGAGGTACCCCAAACAACCCCCACAAGTCACGATGGTCCCAATGATGGGCAAAAGTCAGTTTTCTAGCAGTTTAAGGGACTCTCAGTTACATGCAAAATAAAAGCCTATGGAATGACCCCTGAACAAAGTCACCGGATGAGTGAACACAAAATCTGTCACTTCCGTAACATTCTGTTAGTTGTTGAAATAGTGGGAGTTGGCAGAAATATTTTTCGCCAACATATGATCATTTTAGCCATACCATTCCAAAGGGCATTTGTAAAATTTAAAGGACGCTTTTGTCAAAGGTGCTTACAAAGTGGGTTTAAAAGTAGCCCATGAAAACTATCTACCTTCGAAAAATTTATCTAATTGATGATTTGTCAATTTAAAGCTAGAGAAAGCATGTTTGTCATTAGGTTGTGAAAAAATGATCATAGGTATTTATTGCATGTTGATTTCAAATTGATTTTCCGAGGTTAAAGAGGGCTGATTTTGCAAACAACATGCAAAGTGGTTTAGGAATTGAGCTCGAATAAATATTCTCCCATAAGGTAAAATTATTCAAATTTAGAATTCATCAATTTAAATCTATAGGGAAGGTGTTCGAGGCAATAGGTTGTTGTGGAAATACAGATCACAGATAAGTATTGCACATTGATTCCAAACAGGTTTGTTGGGTCAAAAGAGCTGTTTAGTACGGCACAAGAGCGTTTTAGCTTCAAGGATCCAAACTTGAAATCAAAAGCACGAGTTATATAAACATGAAATTTTGTATGTGATACACATTACAAGCAAACAAAAAAACCAATTCACGTCAAGTCTTATATGCATTTAAAAACTAAAGTTGAGGCTACCATAAAACATTCGGAGCGGCCAAAAGGTCATCCAAAAGCAAAACTTCCACTTAGCAATATTTTCCTATGAGATGTTCAAGCAACTCCACACCCAAACCAATCATAAATACATAAAGGAATAAACTTTTGGGCTTCCTTATGCTATCTAAGTAATCAAATGCAATAAGCGGATGCTCAACAAGGAGAGGAAAAAACCATGCCTGGTTCAACGAGGAGGCTGACAAGGAGAGAAGTCCCAAAGCTGATCCGAAGTGGCCATGTGCACACATCAGCAAAACACACATCTCAATAGGCAACATTTGTCAAGGCATTTCATCAACCAAATCCTGTAACCATTGCAATTTTCCACATCTGGCTCACACGGCTCCAAGGGTATTTGTAACAATAAAATCTGATAATAATCTACTTCCAAAAATTCTTTAGATGGATATCCATACTCCATTTCTTGCACTCTCATTTTGTACCAGCTTGGGAAATGAAGGCAAAGTGATCAATATCTCCAAACACTACAAGAAATTAAACTTTTTGGGATAGCAACAAACACCCTATCCTCCTCCCTATCATTGAAGCCTAAGCCTTGTTATTGTACAAGCCCAAGTTGACAAATTGCTTCAATCAACATAAACAATAATCTATGCATGTTAGTAAGCCTAAAGCGCAAGTCTATGCTTACATATTGCTTTAACAAGATCACACTTTTATGGCTTGCAAGCACCACCAAAGTGGCAGCTCAAAAAAAGCTTGAAAGGTAGAACTCACATGAGGATTAGCCTAGAAGGTTCAAAGGTCTTCCTACAAACCCATTTTGTGCATATCCCAGTAATGAAATCCACAAGCTTACACTTTGCTGAGGCATTTTGTCAAACACTTCACATGCCTTGTGTATGCTTCCACATTTGCAAACATTTGGAAGCGTCTGCCCTGGCCAGTTGCAACTACAACTTTTGACCAAAAACCACTTCCCATCATGTTTGGAAGAAAGTCCATACCCTGCTTCTACCACTCCCATCATGGCGCTGGTTGGGAGCCTGCCAGAAGCAGTAGTGGCATTGGCCTGCACCTGCCAACATGGCAGAAGTAGATAAACAACTCTGCGCTTTTCAGCGCTTCAAATATAATCATACAATGCCAATGCCATCCACCACCAATCTCAAACAACTCACAGTAGTATGAAGAGAGGGTCGGTTGCAAGAGGTGCTACACATTTTCAACTATTTCAGGTCTGCACTTCCAAGACAGCCACTTCACAGGGTAAGCAAATCCACCCTCAGTGTGATAGAAGGCATGTCTTCACAATTTTCTACACTTGAGTTCAGGGTCATGCACTCAAACCATGACTGCTGTTGCTATTGTAAGAGGGTGGGCTTCATATAACAGAGCAGGGATTTCCTCATCCCTGAAATAGCAAGCTCTATAAGTATTTTGAGAGGACCACCAGGGATCAAAACTGCGACAACATCAGACAGAAATTTCCTTTCCATTCTGCTTCAAATGGATGCCCATGCCCACACTTAAGCTCCCAATCCAACACAGGCTGGAAGGATGTAAGCAAAGGAAGTGAAATTTTGATTTACACCTGTAAGTTGCATTTTCCTTGACAAATAGATGGCGCCCCCTGAAAATGAACCCACATTTGCATTGCCACTTGGTCAAAGTAGTTTGCGTTCCTTGGGCGAGCTTTCCACCTGCGTGTGCTCTGCCCAACAGGGTGCTTCCAACCACACCACTGACAAAAATCCTTTTTTTTCATTTTGCTTTAATGGACACCCATACCTGCTCAACGCTCCTGTCAGGGCACATCCAGGGGTATGCTACATATGGTGAAGCATGTCATTGCCTCATGAGGATACACATGCCTCAATCAATGCTAACCATCATCCCGACTAGATCCCTACCAACGACCTGCCTACTCTGCGCAGGCATGCACACAAGCACACACTCACACGCATGCGCATTTGCACATACAAATATATATTGTCACCGGGTTCGAGAAGGATGAAGTTCAATTCAAGCTCGCCAATGGGAAAAGTTTGAGTTCTTATCAACAAAAACAAAATTCAACAAGGTTCATATTTTAATACAATTGGACATGCTAACAATATAGCTTGTGTATTATCTATCACACATATATATCACAAGTTTGAGAAGGATAAGTTCAATTCAAGCTCGCCATGGGAAAAGTTTGAGTTCTTTATCAACAAAACAAAATTCAACAAGGTTCATATTTTTAATACAATTGGACATGCTAACAATATAGCTTGTGTATTATCTATCATTTATCTTATCTTGTTTTATAATATATATATATACATTCAAATGCAGACAATGGTCTAACACAAGGCCCACAACTCAAGACTTTTTGCCAAGCTGTGTTGATCAACCAACTTCGAGCTATAATGTGCCCTTTTCCCAATCGAAGACCTTTGGCCTGTTTTGTCAACCCAATGCCAAAGGAAAAATATAAGGGTGACTTAAGTCACAATAAATTATTATAAAGTGCTATAAAAAATAAAATAAAATTATTAAAGCACTTATATTAATTTATTTGGCTTAATAAAAATAAATAATAATCCCTATGGTCAATACGAGGGACAAATATCATTGTAAAGGGATTTATTGTATTTTATTCTTCCTAGAGGGGATAATGGTGACTTGGGCCAAAAGTGAATAATGACATTTAGGAAGGATAAAAATATTATTAGTTATGTATTTCCTCCCAAGGAAATGCGACTAGCTCTAGGGGTGGGAAAAATAGAAAAATGTGACAAAATATTCCTAGGACAAGTCGACTTGGTCTAGGAATGAGCATGTAATTTCATTGGCTGGTTTGGAGGTTGGTTGTTGGCCCTTTTCCTTTAAAAGGGAAGTCGACTTGCCTCTTCCATCATCCAGAAATATTTTATGTCATTTTCCTTTGCATTGAGCTTCAGCTTTTGCAAATAAATTCTAAGGACGAAACCCCTTAGTAATTTATTCTCTTGTGGACGAAAACCCCAAGAGTTGTGAGGGTTTTTCACTCAGAAATTCCCATTGATTGTAATCAGATTTTCAGTCATTTCCAGCAGTGTATTTGAAGGCATTTGAGGAATAAAATTGCAGCAGTTCATCTTCTATTGGATCGACCCAGTTGGGGCAGATTTGGCTTTGTTTTTGGAGGTATTTAGATCTGATTTTAATTGCTAAATCATCTACATATTTTTGGGAAATAAGCCAATTAGTTTCATAATTTTTTCAAAGGGTTTTTAGAGAGTTTTTTACCAGTTTTATAATCAGATTTCAGATCTGATTTCTGAGTTGATTTGGCATCCAAAAATTTTGATTCTTATATGAATGAGTTCCTAAAAATATAGGCAAGCATCTGGGATAGAGAAAATAATTTTTGGAGCTCATTTGATGCCCTAAATGTGTGGGCCGAAATAGTAGGAGGGCCAGATCTACATGTTTGGTAGTTGTTATTATAATTTGGTTTACACCATCTTGTTCCTTGTATTTTTCCAAGTTCAGGCATATGTCATTTGCCTAGATCGGAGTTGTGTAGAGAAAGTTATGCTATCTTGAAGATTGCAGCAGTTAGGGTTTCAGATTTAAATTATTTTCCAGCTGTTGTAAAATTTGATTTTCGCCATAAATTCTCCAGGGTTGTTCCAAGGGTTTGGGAGTAAAAATAATTATTGTATGCTGATTTTGGGTGTGTTTGCATATAAAACCCTAGTCGATTTGGCTGAAATCAATCCCATTTGCCCTAGCTTTCGAAGTTTATATTTTGCCATTGTATTTTGCTATTGTGTTGAGTGGGAAAAATTTATATTTGCTCCAAGGATCCATTTGGGGATCTTTCACGAGCGGCTCCACATCTACCAAATGGCCAAGTTATTACGATTTACTAATTGACTCCTCCAGGGAAGAAGGAACATCCAAGTGACAATCAATGAATCAATTCTATTATTTTACATATACATTGAAGTAATTTGGATTATATTTAAGAATTTGCCACTTCAATTGTCAGGTTTTGAGAAACTTCACTAGTGTGGGGTGAACCTTGATCACATTTGCAGCTTCGGTTTTACTACCTCTGGTATCATTTTATCAGGTACCCTTACGGTCATGCTGTAATTCTACATTTGAAACTGTACAATAAAGATCCTAAGTCCTATGTCCTGAAATATTATGCTCTGATACAGTTTAGTCCGTCTCTCACCCATCCAGATTTGCAAGGTTGTTCTCAAAGATGCCACTCCATAATATACTTTTAAGATTCCATTGTTCCACCTGAATATCTAGCAAGGTTGCTTTCTTATCCATATTGTGTTTTGATCTCCCATTCCTGCACCATTGCAGAAAGGTACTTGGGAGAACTTTGATAAAGTTATAAATCCTTCCTTTCTGGATTCCAATGAGAAGAATACTCAGTGAAAACTTCTCTAGTATACAATGTGTAAATGAAGGCTACATTTCACATCTATCAATGCATTTTACAAGAAAGAACCATTCAAGGGAAAACTAAGAAACAATAGGAAATCAAAGATTAGCTTTATATTAAGGATTCCATAAAACTGTCAGTCCCTTCCTCAACAATAACTTCCTGCTAAAATAGTGTACACCAGATTCTTTAGCGACTGCTTTTCACCTGATCAAAGAAAGCTTCATTATGATAAAGTCGACCTCAAGCCAGGTCAAGGATATCACCAGGGAAAATATGAACATCAAACAACCTCTCCACCTAATGAAGCTTAGACAAAAAAACAGTTGCTCAGAACCATAAAAAATAGTTTTGTTGCAGTGGTATACTTCTACACTGACTGCAACCAGACCATAGGCTTCCTGCTGGCTACAAACAGTGAGACTAATCACAAGGACTATATTCTCCTACTATCTGAAACTATCAGCCCATGCAAACTCTACAGCAGAAAAGGCCTGATCAAGTGAATAACTCCAAGCAATGTGAGCACTTGCCAGATCAAAGATTAGCTTTATATTAAGGATTCCACAAAACCGTCAGTTCCTTCCTTGACAATAACTTCCTGCTAAAATAGTGTACACCAGATTCTTTAGCAACTACTTTTCACCTGATCATAGAAAGCTTCATTATGATAAAGTCGACCTCAAGCCAGGTCAAGGATATCACCAGGGAAAATATGAACATCAAACAGCCTCTCCACGTAATGAAGCTTAGACAAAAAACAGTTGCTAAGAACCATAAAAAGATAGTTTTGTTGCAGTGGTAGACTTCTACACTGACTGCGACCAGACCACAGGCTTCCTGCTGGCTACAAACAGTCGGACTAAGGACAAGGACTATATTCTCCTACTATCTGAAACTATCAGCCCATGCAAACTCTACAGCAGAAAATGCCTGATCAAGCGAATAACTCCAAGCAATGTGAGCACTTGCCAGTTACAGCCAGACCAAGCCTTTTAGATTACTCTCAAGACATGTCATATGAGGCTCTAATGCACACCAAGTATACACCATGCTCCTCAAGAATATACGAGCCTCTATTTTCTTGCAAAGCCTTCATTTCCATGGGAGCCAAAAAGTTGATAGCAAGAATGCTACTAATTGAAGTTCTACCAAAAGTGTAACCATGTAACCGTCTTCATCATAAGGTGGCACAAAGCACAAGTAGAGTTAACAGAGATGGGCAAGAGTGACATCCATTTGCAATTCAGCTAGATTACCTCTTTGAGAAGAAAAGTGGAGGATCAATTGCTAGCTTTGAGACATCAATGCATGTACTTTGCTCCAATAATCCCCAAGGCAATAACCACAATTTAAATTTCAAAAGATAGGTGACCTTCCCCTCACATGAACAATGCTTTGCCCCAAGTTCAGGATGTCTAAATCCCGAGGAAATTCCAGCTGCTTACCTATATTTCGTGGTCTTTTATGTAATGTCCCCTTTCCTACGCCAAAGGCCTAAGGGCCAATTTGAGTCCAAGCCTTGGTCATACCCAAGGGGCTTTGGACGCTGGGAGCTATTGGGTATGAATATCTAGTCCATTTTGTTATAATTCTTCATTGACATATGCAAAAAGGTGTTTGGAAGGACTAGATGTTACATTTTGTCGTTAGGAAGGGGCCACATGGTACTAATGTTCTAATTTTGCGTTTGGGGGTCACTTTTGGACCATGGCGACTTAAAAAGGAAAAGTAACTTAAGTTACTTTTATTTTATTGGCCCTTCCAAAGGAAAAATGCGACTAGGGTTTATTGGGGCTCTTTTGCCTTGGAGAAGTTATATAAGGAGTTGGGGAGAAAGGAAAAGATTTTTGCATACATAATTATCTTCTTTCATGTGCAACTATTGTTTGCAAATCTATAGCTTGTGGAGTGAAATCCCACAGGAACCCTAGCTTCGGTGGTGAGAGATCCATCCCTAGCTAGCAGGGCATTCTTCGGTAGTGAGAGATCTACCCTAGCTTGTCACTTTGGAGCTGTTTTCAGGGCTGATTTACAGAGATATTTTCAGGGGTTTTAGAGGAAGGGTTTAGAGGGTTTTGGAGACATTTGGTGAAGATAATCAGAGGGTTTTCAGATCAGATTTACGGCAGCCATTTGAGTAGGGATTAGCATCACTTTGAAGGCATTTTCATCAATTTCCAACCCTTTTCCAAGCTAGGCGACTTGTTTGGAATATTGTAGCCTTTATTTGAGGGGTTTCCAGTGGTACGAATTCAGATCTGAAGGTTGGAATATCATCTCCTATATTTGTAAATGTTATTTCCAAAATCTCATAATTTTTGCACTTGTAATCGGAGAGTTATGAATTTTAGAAGTTTTCCAGCTGTCTAGGGCACGCTGTAATTTTCTGGCAGCATTTTATTATCTGAAAAATTCCAAAAACAATTTTCTTATGTTCTTTATATTATTAGCAAGCTCTCTTTAAATTTTCAAGTAATTTGGGTGGATATTTTGGGAGATATTAATTTTCTAGTGTTCGCTGCCCTAACTGTAAAAATCTGCAAAAATCAGTATTTTATTTGGCTGCAATTTTTCAATATTTTGTGCATTTTTAAGGGGTATCCCACAAGGGATATTTCATTTTACTATTTAAATCCAATCACAGGTCATGTGCCTAAAGAATCCATAGCTAGATTCCATATCATGATGGGACCTTTGGGACTTGATCACCCAATTCCAAAGATTGGAGATGTCTATACAAAATCCATCATGACATGTGTAACGTAGCAGAAATAGGATATTGTATGGATACCGCAATAATTGTTTACATGTCTCTGTGCTACATTAAGGGAAGTCGCAAACTTAATCTAGTTTCTAATCGAACATGATTTGTCAGATGACAGAGTATACATAAAAGTTAAATTTCACTTCTTATAAACAACTATAGATTTAGTTTTGAGCTTGCAATTTCAAGTCAATCACAGTTTTGGAATAATTATGTTTTAATAAAAAACAAAAGGGTGGGCCACTGTAAATGGAGGTCCCTAAGTTACTAGAAGACAAAGCTATGCACCTCTTTACCTGCACTACATTTTGTAATTGGAATTAGGTTAAATGACACATTTAAACATCTATTATGTGAAAATCAATTACTTAGCACTCAGTATCAAATTATCAATTGGCCACACTCAATATCAAATTATCAATTGGCCAAACCAATTTTTACACATATAGACTACAGTAAAGAACATACTACCATAAAAAGCATACAAATTTTCCTTCCCAGTTTTGAAAAATCATCACTATTCAGTAGTCAAAAAGTTTAAGTTGCATGACATCAATATAACTGAGCATGTCCAATGGTAATTGTGCTGAAATGGTAATGAGGAGTGCCACAAAGAGTGTGCCCCGAGTTCCTTCAAATCCCCCTCATCATAATAAGGGGAGCCATAGCTCCACTAGACATTTGATGAGGTTGTGCTGTAACAATTATAGCATATAACTATATTTGATCATGGCCCGTGTTTACATATCTTTAGGAATGTGGTAATGAGGAGTACCAGTAAGGGTGTGACCCAAGTTCCTTCAAATCCCCTTATCATAATAAGGAAGCCATAGCTCCACTAGACATGCGGTGAGGTTGTGGTGTAACAAATATAGGGCATATTTGATCATGACCTGTCTTTACAAATCTTAGGAATGTGGTCCAAGATTTACAAAGCAAAAAAAAAATGTATCCAACTATTAAATTCAATTAGCATGATCTAAGCAGAAGTTACTGAAACACTGTAAATAAGTCTGCATACGCTATTGAAACAACAAACCTGAGAAACGGTAGATAAATACAACAAATAAGACATTCCCAGGACATCATAAACCAACCGGGCAGTTTTAATTAAGCAGTAGAGATAAAGGGAGTGACACTATGTCGGTTTCCATTATAACACTAACTTGAATTGTATAATAAACTTCCCCAACCAGTCAAGTCATTTCTCTTGCAGAACATAGATTCTAGATCCCATTATACCCTCTCTTAGAATTTTGACCATTAAATTTATAAATCCAGATACCCAAAATAAATAAATAAAAACAGAACTCATAGTCAGATTTTCAAATGTAATTGCTGGAACATAGTTGGGCAGGTGGAATTTAGGGCTTAAAAAACATACCCGGATTGAGAATAAAAAAGAAAAAAGGGGGTCATGAAGATTATATATATATATTACCTGGTTTTCTGTGCGAGCAAGACATTTTCTAACAATTTCGCCCTCCAAAGCGCGCCTCTCTTCCAATGTGAGGTACTCGTAATATTGGGCAAGTCTGGTTTGGCCCTGCTTATTCACCATCAAAATGAATCTGATTGCCATCTTACCCAAAAACTCTCGCACAGGAGCTTTGGTCTTTGCTATATTTCGCTGTTCCAGTTTTCTTTTCAGCAATGCATCTTTATATATAGTTCATAATTTCTTATGTTTTCCATTAATTTATCTTTTTTTTAAATTTATTTTGAAGATATGCTCTTATTCTAAAAAACTAAGAAATCAAAGTAAGGAGTTAAAAGAGTCACTACATGAAACAAGCCATCAAGAACAAGTTTTTAACTATTATAGCTTGAACAATATAAATAAAACATAAAACTAATGAGAGGTGGTTTGTATATCTAGTTGTTGTAGTTGTTTGAGGAGATCCTTGGACTTATTAATAATTAGAATTGTGTGTTGGGTTAGCATGTTGATCTGTTCCAACCGTAGAGAAATGCAAGAGTGGATATAAGTTTGTTGAATAGCTACGGTAGAACCATTTCCAGATATATAGTTGTTTGTATCGATTCTTCCAAATTTGAAAGAGTATGACCAACTAATCAAGTATTCCAAATAACTAGTAGAGAGGGTAGGGGAAAAGAAGACCAAGAGGGTTGTTTTTTGGTTGAAATCAATGGGAAATGTATTGGGAAGTGAGGAGAGAAGAGCAAACCACGGCTAAAGGAGGAGGAATGGTAGTGCCAAAAAGATGAGGAACTTTTTTAAGAGTAGGAATCAACACCAAATTTAACGCGACTCACCCAATGTGGATTACGTCCACCAAGAAACAAGTCAATCTATTATCCAAAGCTTTGAAGATATCTGATGAAGATTTACAATCTTCCACACCTCTCACGATGTACATACTTTCTTTCTCTCTCAAGCTTCTCCCTCTTCTCCAAGAATTGTCTCTCACAATTATTTTCACAGTAATAATTAATTCTCTTACTTCTAACCCTAGCTTTTTTAGCTTATAAATACCTTATACAAACTTAGGAACTTAGTCATGCAATTACAATCAATAGATCTACTTTAATACTAAAATTAGATCTAATTCCCATGAGTTAAATAAAACACTCACACACAGGTAACCGATGGCGGTTCCTACTTGTCGACCAATAACGGTCATAGGTGATCGATGTTCCCTTGCACCGATAACCAATGTTAGGTCATAGGTGACGATGTCGTCCCTTCATAACCGATGTCGATTACTTTGTGTTTTCCAAGCAAGTTGATAAAGCATGCTAAACTTAAGTAATTGAGCTCCACATCTCAACAATCTCCCACTTGGAGATAAATTACTACACTATACCTATACAACGTCATTCTTGGATCCTTTCCTTAACTTTGTTTCTTCCTCTTCAAGTCTCAAACTCGAAGACCAACAGAAGTGGAGTGTAGCTCTAACTTCTCTTTTGTTAATGGCTTTGTTAGCATATCCATAGGGTTTTCACTCATATGAATCTTCTCCAGTTTCAGTTGCCCATCCTCCAATACCTTTCATATGAAGTGATATCTCAACTGAATGTGTTTCGTTCTAGAATGAAACATTGAGTTCTTTGCCAAATGAATTGCACTCTGACTGTCACTGAACAATTTGCAATCATCTTGCTCCTTTCCCAACTCTTCCATGAACCTTCTCATCCATATCATCTCTTTGTTAGCCTTTGTAGCTATAACATACTCTGCCTCTATAGTAGACAAAGCCACAACCTTCTGCAATCTTGATATCCAGCTAACTAATCCCCCACCTACTTTGTGAAAATATATCCAGTAGTGCTCCTCCTACCATCCAGATCTCCAGCCATATCTGAATCAACATAGCCACATAAAGAAATATCTGAACCTCCATAGCATAACTGCATGTTAGATGTCCCTCTCAAATACCTGAGTATCCATTGGACTGCTTTCCAATGCTCTTTACCTGGATTGGCCATAAATCTACTCACAACTCCCACTTTGCTGTGTAATGTCTAGTCTGGTACAAACCATAACATACATGAGACTCCCAACTGTTGAAGCATATGGTACTCGTGTCATGTATTTGACCTCCTCATGTGATGAAGGACACTGATCTTTCTCAATTTGAAGTGTCCAGCCATAGGTGTACTTACAGGTTTTGAATTCTACATTTTAAACCTTTCTAACACCTTGTAGATATAATCCTCCTGAGACAAATACAATTTCTTGTTCTTCTTATCTCTGTGTATTTTGCATGCCAAGGATTCTTTTTGCAGCTCCTAAATCCTTCATAGAAAATGTGTGAGCTAGCTTTCCCTTAAGCTCACCAATGTCCTGCATACTAGATCTTGTAATAAGCATATCATCCACATACATATAAAAAAATAATATAGCTCCCATTTTCAAGCTTCTTGAAATAAACACAATGGTCAGATTCACATCTCAAATAACCATGCTCATGCATGAAACTATCAAACCTCATGTACCATTTCCTTGGAGCTTGTTTGAGCCCATATAGGCTCTTTTTCAACTTGCACACTAATTTCTCCTTACCCTTGACTTCATACCCAAGTGATTGTTGCATATAAATCTCTTCATCCAAATCACCATGAAGGAAAGTCATCTTCACATCTAGTTGCTCTAAATGCAAATCATGTACTGCAACTATACTCAATACAATACAATATGATAGAAGTCATTTTAACAATGGAGAAAATATTTCACCAAATTCAATACCTTTTTTCTGTGCAAATCCCTTTACTACAAGCCTTGCCTTGTACCTTTTTGTCCACCACCTTCTTCTTCCTTGATCCTAAAACCCATTTGTTCTGATGTGTCCTCTTACCTGTTGGTAACTTAACCAAATCCCAAGTCTTGGTTTTGTTCCAAGGAGTCCATCTCCTCATCCATGCCATGCTCCCACTTTATACGTGGGTCTCATCATGCATTGCTTCTTCAAAAAAATTTGGTTCACCATTATCAATCAATAATAAATAAGATAGAGAAGGTGTAAATCTTTTGGAGGTTTACTTACCCTTTGTGACCTTCTCACAAGAGAGTTGGGGTACCATTGAGGCTCATTCGGACCTCTGGACATTTGTTTCCAATTCTACAGTGACCACACCGGTCACACTGTAGCAATGACGCCGTGGTTCTGCTAACCAATGTCGGTTTGGCTCTTCTATAACCGATACCGATTCAGGTTCACCGATGTTTCGTCAAGGTCAACCGACACCGATTTCTTTGTGTGTAACCCTGTAGGTATGAGTTTTAAATCTGAGAGTTCATTTTCATTCACAAACTTCTCAATTGGTTCATCCTTGGGTACCAAAATTTGATCCATGTACATTCTCTTTTCATTCCATTCAATGTCACGACTCCTAATAATTTTAGAATTCTCTAAATCCCAAAAATGGAATCCAAAATCACCAGATCCATAACCAATGAAAGTGCATCTCTTGGATTTTGCATCCAACTTTTTCTATTTTCCTTATCAATATGCACAAAATCTTTTGAACCAAAAACTTTAAGAAAATAAAGATCTACCTCTTTTCCGGTCCAAAGCTTCCTCTGGTATTCCTCCATCTAGTGAACTTGAAGGCCCACGGTTAATCAAATAAACCATTGTATCAACTACTTCTTCCCAAAATGCAAGGGCAATCCAACATGTATCCTCATACTTCTAGCACATTCCATGATTGTCTTGTTCATTCTTTCTACAACACCATTCTCTTGTGGTGTTCTTAGAACCATCCTTTCTCTATGTATTCCATTCACTGAACAATAATCATTGAAAGCCTTGCTACAGTATTCACCACCATTGTCATATCTAAGGCACTTTAACTTTGAATTTGATTCATTCTCAACAAGGGCTTTCCATCTTTTAAAAGTCTCAAAAACATCATATTTATGTTTAATACAATAAACCCATACCTTTCTTGTAGCATCATCAATGAAAGTAACATAATATTGGGATCCTCCATGAGAAGCTACCTAGGTTGGTCCCCACACATATGAGTGTACAAGCTCCATTTTGCTCCTTCTTAGTTGCCCCAACTTTGAGAAATCTCACTCTCTTTTGCTTTCCAAAGACACAATGCTCACAGAAATCAAGATCTAAATCTTTCAAATCTGATAACTTACCCTTAGCCTTTAAGATTTGCATTCCTTTTTGACTCATATGGCCCAACCGATTATGCCACATGCATGCATCTAATCTGAAGTAGATAATACAAAAAAATGAATCAGTAACATAGGTAGATAAATATAATGTTCCTACCTTCTTACCTCTTGCCACAATAAAAGGCACCCTTGGTGACTTTCCAAGAGTCTGTTGTGAATGTAACCATGTAACCAACTTCACCTAGTTGCCCTGCTGAAATAAGATTCCTCTTGAGGCTTGACACATGCCTCACATCTTTCAATACCCATGTATTTCCATTCTTGTAATTTTAGATGAACTTCCCCTTTACCAGTAATACTTGCAAGGTTCATCATCACCCAAATAAACATGCCCAAAATTTCCTGGACATAATTTCTAAAATAACCCTTATTAGGGGTTGCATGGAAAGAAGCTCTAAATCTAAAACCCATGATTCTATTCTATTATCCAAAGAAATAATAAGAGCATCTTGCATTACCTCTTTGCTAATATTTTCCTCTTTATTTGCCTCTTTACCTTTGTCTGGTGTTGGTTCTCTTTATCCTTTGACCAACAATCTTTCTTTGCATGTCCTTTCTTTCCACAATTCCAATAGGTAATTCCCTTACCTCTGGATTTAGATCTTCCATTCCTTGACTTTGATTTCCCATTATTCTTACTCTTGGATCTCTCCTTCTTCATGCCCTATTTTCTACATTCAAAACATTTCCATATGATGATTCCTTTGTACTTTTCTGTGAATTTCTTCATTCAAGATTATACTAACCACATCATCAAACTTCAAAATATTATTAGCAGATGTTGTATTACTAACAACCATTACCAAGTTATCCCAACTATCAGGCAAAGAACATAAGAATAAGAGTGCTTTCACTTCATCATCAAATGGAATATCAACCGATTTTAACTTGATTTACAATAGATCGAAATCATTCAAATGACTAGATGCAGATCCACCTTCATGCATCTTAGAACTAAATAGTTTCTTCATCAAATAAACTTTATTTGAAGCACTAGGTTTTTCATATAAATTAGCAAGAGATTTCATTAACTCTACCATAGATGTCACTTCTGTAATATTAGAAGCCACGGATGTTGTCAGGCTCAATCTTATAGATCCCAAAGCCTTTATGTCAAGAATCTTCCATTCTTCATCAGTCATCTTCATAGGTCTAGACTTTTCATCCAACGGTAAGTACAAATCTCTTTGATACAGATAATCCTCAATCTGCATCTTCCATAATTGATAATTTTAGGTCATCAAACTTCTCTACCTTGTATTTTTTTCTTCTTCTGCCATTGTTGTAGCTCCCACTCAATCAAAAACCCTCTGTGAGTAAATTTGTCAACACACAAAACCCTCAAACAAAGCTCTGATACCAGTTGTTGGGGTTAGCACACAGGTTGTACAAATAATATATCATATCTAAGCATACATGCAATAAAAGTGGATATTCTACCGAAGAAAATATATAAAACAAGAGATATAAATCAACACCAAATTTAATGTGGTTCACCCAATGTGGGCTACATCCACCAAGAAACAAGCCAATCTATTATCCAAAGCTTTCAGAAGATATACAATGAAGATTTACAATCTTCCACACCTCTCACAATGTACAATACTTTCTTTCTTTTTTCCTTCTTCTCCAAGAATTCTCTCTCACAATTCTAATTAATTCTCTTACTTCTAACCCTAGAGATTATAAATACTTATACTTATGGCTCATACAATTACAATCAATAGATCTACTCTAATACTAAAATTAGATCAAAGTCATGTGAGTTAAATAAAACACTCATGCATAGGTAATTGATGTCGGTTAGCCCTAACCGATGGTGGTTCCTACTTCCTAATATAGGTGACCCCCTACATAACCGATGTCTTGTTTTTCAAAGTTGATAAAGCATGATAAACTTAAGTAATTGAGCCCACATCTTAACAAGTTCTAAATATAAGTGTTTGGTTCCCATACATCCTTAATTGAGATAATGTATTTGTTAACAAATGAACAAACTTTATATTCAAAGTGAACAACAAGAAGAATATTGTTAGCTTGAATAACTTGACTTCCACCATATGCTAGAGTTGGGGATACTCGGTCCATTTTGAAGGGAATGACAACACCATTATAAAAGGGGAACTGTTGGTTCCTAGTTTTACACCCCAAAGAATTCGCAACAATTCATAAACAAATGGCTTAAAGAATGATAGATTGGAGGTATGTCATTTGTAGTTGGGGATGCATCTAACATTCTCTTTATCACCAAGCCTTGGAAATGACTAGGAGGCACATTTGAAGGGAATGGCTAACTCCTGCTACTTATGGCTTTGCATGAACCAGGGTGAGAGGACCCAAGGGGTAGCTTGAATAGAGGAGAGATTTTATAATTCAATCTCCCGCAAATTGTTGGTAGGTCAATCTGAGTCAAGTATAGCCATGAATGTGATATCCACTCAAATAGTTGTCACACAGATATCACACATACTCAATACATCGAGACACTGAAGCTATTTGTTTATAAATTGTTGCCAAGTCCACTGGGTGTATAACTAGGAACCAACATGCTTATGGTGTTGTTGTTGGAGACCTAAGGGTCTCATTTCAAAAGTATTAAGACTATTGTCGACATTTTTGATAAAGAGTTATACTGGTTTTGTCAAGTTTGTGGTGTTCTTACCGGTATAAGTCAAGATCTACATGCTTTGTTGTGTGTTAAGTTGTTTAACTTGTTGTTGGAAGTGATTTGTGGGTTTTGTAACAGTTTATCAAAGCCTTTTCCCTCTTTGTTGTTTATGAAGTGGGTTTTAGTACAAATTTGAGTTGATCTAATATTTATAGAGTGTAAATCTCCGGTGACAACTCCTTTAAATCTAGGTCAAACCAATGTTTTTTTTTTATATATATTGTTGTTAACTTTGTGTTTGTAAAGCTATAAGGATTAAGTTCTTCTTTTAGATCCAACCCCACCAAGAATCTTATCTCGAATTCGAAGATTTACGGAAGAGGAGAAAACAAATTTGGAAACCTGTGAGTGGTCAAAATTCAAAGGAAAAGTTGTGCAGTCCTTTGGAAGTTTGATTCCCCTTTGATAGACGATTATTCTAGTTCCTCTAATAACTCTAAAACATGCATCCCTTATTATCATTTACATTCTTTGTTTCAACAAAGTTTAGCTCCCGAAAGCACTCAAAGTTGTCATTGGCTTGCACATTGTTCACAAGTGAGAATAGAGGTTTTGAATTTGAATTTGATTCTCCAAGAGGCCATCATTATATTAACCATACCCCTGTCATTCACATACCACTGTTCATAATTTACTAGAACCTCCTCTTGATAATTCACTTTATCACAATATGGATCAACTTCCTCCTCGTGCTCCTTTCGAGTAAATGCATTTAGACCCATTAATTTTGATGGCATGGTTGTGTATCCTAAAGGGGTACCTCATGAAATTAGAAATAAACTACCTAGGTTTCAAGGAAATAATGTTGTTAGTGGTGATCAATAACTTATATTATTTAAAAATGTAATGGATGATTATGAGATGGAATGTGAGGATACTTGTTTGAATTTATTTGTACACACGTTAGAGGAGGATGCAAGAGAATGATTCGATTCATTACTCCCAGAGATCCATAAATTCCTTGGAAGAGATGAAAAATGCATTCAAGTTCAATCTAGGGATAGAACCAACCCTAGGTTTCTCCTATCAAAGTTTGAGAATATTAAGAAGAACTCTAATGAATGTGCACAAGACTTATACAAGGTTTAATAACACTTTGACAAGACTATTGGCCAATATAAGACCTAGTGATGAGTCTTGTTTGATTAAATATTTTAACGCCTTCGATAAAAAGGAAGCCTATTATTTAAGAGACAAGAACCCAAGAAATTTTAGATAAGGATTTACTATGGTCATCCAAATTGAAAAATATTAAGGTTGTTGAAACCTCTAAGTAGAGAGGTGTTAAATTGGTCAATCCAAGAAACATCAAACTAACAAGTCTATTGATTTGGAGGAGATGGTTAAGACCTTGGTTGGGGTAGTTAAGGAAATATCATATAAATTGGCTAGAGCAGAAAAAGGTTTGTCCTCAAACCCTCATGCCCAACATCAAAACCAAGGACATAAACAAATTTGGGAATCATCCCAAAATTGATCATCGTCTTGATGACAGTGGAAAATCCATGTGGGTCAAAATGATAAACATCATGTGTTCAAAGATAACAAGGCGGTTTTAGATGCTTTATTGGGAAGAGTGGTTGTTGTAGAAGAGGAACCCACTATTGATCGGTGTGACAAGTTCTTATTTCCTCGTGTTTCTTGTGAGCCACCTATTGATGATGAAGATGATGAGGTTGATTTTGGAGATACACGTATCCTTGAGCATCAAAAAAAGCTTTGAGCAAAGTGTATATTCTCACTGACCTTCTTTGTGCTCAAACCATGGATAATTTTGGGCATGTATAAACAAGGTATGCTCCCTCCCTCTTGAAGTTGATGCGAAAGTTGATATGAAACAATCTTTTGATTTGCCTAATCATGAATTTGAGTAATTAAGGGATTTAATGATAATGAAATACGATGGAGAAGTCCCTTCCAAAGAAGATAAGGAACTATTGATAAATGTTGATGTTGCACTAAGATAAATTGTACAATTTATAAATAGGTAGGTCGAGACACACACCCCAACTTCTAAGTCCAAGATGCATATTCTAACTAATGTCTCCCAAGGTGCTCCTAAGAGGAATGGACCAATTAGAAGCATTGTTATGGTTTCAAGCCCAAGCATTCCCCAATTTGTTCTTGCTATAAAAAAAATTGTTCCATCTAAAAAGGCGTCATTCTTCCCCCCAATACATCCCTACCTAAGTATAATGTTTGTGATATGGCCCAAATGTTGAGTATGTTGAAAATTATAGTCCCTTTGGTAGAATTACTCGGATTCCCGAACATAAGAAGAGAGCATTTGAGTATCTACAATTCAATGTGGATATGGTTGCTAAAAGAATTTTGCTAATAATAAGGTGACCCTATTATTATTGAGAATGAGGTGGAAGAAAACAAGGAAGTTGTTGAAACACATCCGAAGGTTTATCTAGGTACTTCCCTTATGTAGAGCCGATTAGATATGGATCCTTTCTTTACTACTTTAATAGTTAATGGTTGGCTTTTACTTAACTATATGTTTGACTTTGTGCTTTATGTAATATTATGCCATTGGCTATTATGTATAGACACAAAATCACACACTTGGGTACATTTCTAGGTCCAAAAGCATACTAATGTATATATGATTCCTAAGCAAGAAAACTAGTGGTTGACAACTATCTTTGGCCTCTTTTCTTTGTTTCTTGCTTTCTCTTTGGTCTTACACACCCTACAACCCTGACGAAACTTGACTAATTTATCCTTTATGGCCTCAGACACTAGTGCCCAATTAGGACACCAACGCACAGGTGCTCCCAAACCTTTCTTACCTTTACTCACTCTTTTTGGGTCTCTTTTATCTTTTGGGCATCTTTTTCACTTATGGGTTGGCCTTCCAGTTGTTAATTACGAAATTCAAACAAGGGAATCATATATATACTTAGTTACTTCTCAAAAATAAGGACCAAACACTAAACATTACTATCATCACCTAAGCTTGCATCCAAAGGCACTAAAGCACTTCAAAGGCATCCATCTAGCATCCATACAAGGGACAAGGGCTACATCACTTTTGCATACATTGCATAGGAGGGGTAAACATTATGTTTTGTAGGTTCTGAAGTACCCTCGTTGATCATAGTGTGAATATCAAGTGACAGATGGGAGTTAATATCGAAATCCTTGCGGCATAGAAGAAATCAACTCCCGAGCTTTTACACGATCACCAGCACCCGATCCATCCGCCAATGTCCAGGCACCCCTACCCTACTCTCACGAGTGCCCCCTGTCTAGTTTTGTTCCCGAGTTTTAGAATTTCTTGTGAGTAGTGACGACTCTTGTTTACGGTATGTTCAACACTTTCACCTACCCATATCACTTCATGTTTACTCAAAAATCAGCTAAGTCCTCCTATCTCTCCTTTTGCTTAAGGTTTTACATCATTGTTTTCTTATTTCCTAGATCTTATTGTATATTAAATCATTCATACCTTATTTATTACTATAGTTACCCTAAAAATATAGATTTAATATTTTTTTATTAAATCATTTGGTGAACCCTACTTATGATCATACACTTGGATCCTTATTGTTCTTCTTTCATGGCTCCTAAAATTCCTCAAATCTCCTTACATGACTTACTTCAAATGCACCCACCTTGTAAAGATGTTCTCCAAAAATCCCTAAACACTATGTATCTCCCTCACAATACGCCACCTACACGGTAAGTGTCCATCTTTGATCATCTCTCTAATGACCCTATTGATCATGATACCACAACCAATCAATCCATTTACAAATCAATTCAAGCTTTACATTGTTTATTTCAAGATAAATTCAAGCTATGGAAACCACGATTACATCTCTCACTGTTGAAATCCAACATCTTAAAGCCCATGTTAGTTCTTCTTCTACACCTCATCCCAATCTTATGTCTTCTACATGTGCTCATATAAGTGAACCCCAAGTCTTACCACTACCAACACCTCTCAAGTTTGATCTAAATGTTAAGCAACATGATATTCTTCCTAAGCTCCTCAATCACTAGTTGATCAACTTGCCAACTACTCATTCTACCCTCCTTATTGGCTTGCTAAATACATAGGTTTACCATTGTGTAATTATCATCGACTTAATGGACATAATGACAATGATTTCTATGCTTTAAAACAAATAATTAAGCACCTTGAGCATCAGGATTATATTTCATTTGCTACTCAACATTCTACTACATGTTCATCTCCAATTGTTGAATCCCAAAGGGGTCCCAAATCCAATCTCTCTATGTCTAATGAGCATTATTCCATAGTTATTAATGTTCCTTCTTTGTTCAGTCAAGAGTCGCCTATCCAACCCATTCCAACTAAGAAACCACCTCTAAAAATTCATCCTCCATCCCCTCCTCCTATCAAGTCCTCTACAACATTACTCATTCTAACTAAGCAACCTCCTTAAAATTTTGTCCTATCAACCCCACATCCAACCCTAATCCTACTCTTGCTCCTACCTACCATTGTGATGACCATATGCAAATGCTTAAATATATAAATGACACAAGTAATCTAAGATGTAATATTTGACACCCTAATAAAATAAGAAGGAGAGAGGACTTTTTGATTTTTCCATGCTATCTCGAGACTAATCGAAATGGGGAAAGTGATGAACTGAATGGCGGAGTGTCACAAATGTTCACAATAAATTCGAGATGCAAAAATAAAGCCTAACACCGGTGTCAACGATAGGATAGGGGCACACAGGCGCTAAAGACCTCTTTTGGGTGCATGTGACTACACAAGTGCTCATGTTTTGATCTTTGATATGTCACAAGTATGTTGTAGTTACTATGTGTTTGAATCACTAGTAGTCACACAATGAATGTCGAAGGTACTTGTAACCTGCAAAATATAATTTAACATGCAAAAACCCACAAACTACATTAAAAATAAAAAGAAAGATGCAATATAAAGAGTCAAATTGACCTCGATGGTCACCCCGAGAGCGAACTTACAACTAAGTGCTACACTACATCTCAAACTCCATGTAGTTATGGTGAGTGTGTGTAAAAATTGTGTATAGGATGCCCTTATGCAAGTGCACTTGATAATGGGTTGTAGCTAAATGTAGCAATGTAATAGAATGTGTGAATGGAAAAATGAACTTCCCCTTCCTATGTTGTGTATGTAGAGTTGATGTAACCCTTGTCCCTTGATTGGATGCTAGATGGATGCTTTAGAGTGCTTTAGGTGCATTTTGGATGCAAGCTTAGGTGATGCTAGTAATGCTTAGTGCTTAGTCCTTGATTTTGAACACATAACTATGTATTTATATGATTCCCTTGTTTAAATTTCTAATTGAATATTGGAAGGCCGAACCATAAGTGAAAAAGATGTCAAAAATATAATAGAGACCCAACATGAGCGAGTAAGGTGAAAAAGGGTCGGGGGCGCTGGCGTTGTTGTCTGGCTAGATGTTGGTGTCTGGATCCATAAAATATAAATCGATAAATTCTCAACTAGGTTGTAGGGTGTGTAAGACAAAATAGAAAACAAAAAACAAAGAAAAGAGACCAAAGATAATCATCAATTACTAGTTTTCTTACTTAAAAATCATGTAAATGCTAGTATGCATTTAGGACTCAGTAAATGTACCCAAGTGTGTAATTTTTTGTCTACAACCCCATCACATAGATATCCATTGCTTGCCCACTTGGGGGCATCACACCCCCCCTCTCTATTACTATCAATTATCTCTAGTGTCCACAATTATACCTCACACTTTGTGCTTCATGATTCGTCTTTCTTAGCACTCCTACACCTTTGGTACAAACATTGTATCATCATTACTCTATGACGCACTCTAGTTCCATGGTTCATACTCGACTTTAGAGGGTCCAATTCTAAAATGAACCTCACATCCACTACACATTTCATGCTCAATGCTTCACGATACATATTTTTAGTATCTATTCTCACACAACACATTACCTGATGACAAACTCTTGTTCTATGGTTCATTCTTAACTGTTGAGAGTCCTATAAATGAAACTCATCTCATACACATTCATTGGGGGCATGTTGCTCCTATCATCTTCACATTTTGCATACCACACCATCACACCCATACACAACATTTGCATATCTTGGTTGCATTTACTCTTGCTAGCTTATTCTATTTACATGTTACACTTTGTTTTCCATGTTAGACGGATTCTTAGTATGTCATCATCTTTCTATATATATACACATGCGTGTTCACTTAGTATTTTGAGGTGAATGAAAATATATTACAGTTTTTACATGCTAAAATGATGTTTGGCATTGTACCTTTCACCAATCCCATCGAGGCTCTTGGGGCATCTACTCTATTACTACCACATTCTACACACTTTAGGTTTTATTGCTACATTATTCACTATTTCTCATTACAAGTTACTCTACTTTTTCATTGATTTATACATGCCTTGACATATTATTTATCTTTCTAACATGCTAATGGGTGCTTCATGTGTAACATTTGTCTTACCAGGACTATATACAACCATGACTATCTATCAAATTTTGTTTGATCTTGTTTCTATTGTATCCTATTATTTGTGGGCTAGCCATATGTCTTATATGATCATTGTATGCTTTTGGCCACTTTGGCCTTGATTTTCTTGTGACATTGTGAGTGATGTCCCATGTTTGAAACTTGTTTTTTGCGGTCTATCTTGTTTGCACACTTGATTGTTACATTTTCTTCTTCTATATGCTAGCTACTTTTTACTAATAATACTTGTAATAGCCTACTTTGTTTGCATGTGCATTGGTTTCTACCATATGACGCCCCCCCCCTACGGTATCCATTTTAGATCAACATCTGATCCTCTCCTTTGGGCTGCATTCTCCTCATATTGTTGTATGCACCCCAAACGAGGGGGCATACATCAGGTGAATAAATCACCCCTAAAACAGCTCAAAGCTATAGTTCAAATTAGCACAAGATCTGAAACAACATGGGAACAAATCCACAAAACGAACCATAATTTGACTTGGTTCCAAAATACAAAGTAGACACCAATGCCTAGAACTAGACACTAGAATTTGGGTGCTCCATTCCTCCCATGTCTTGCGCTAATGTCCTAAGAGAGGAAACAATCATTTTATTAGTCTGACAACACAATTTACAACATTTTATAGACAATTCTATAATAACATGTACCGACCTTGATCACATAATGAATTCTATCTCCTACAATCAGAACCATTCGAACTAATCATAACAAATAAGGATAAATGGAACAAATCGGGACAAACCATCTCTGATAGTGCTTATTAGATAGAGTCATGGAAGGAGAGTAAAACTAGACCTCTTTCCCCAACACCTGCTCTTGGTGTGATCGCCCAAAAATTCGGACTTGACGTGTGATCACCCAAAAACTCGGACTCGGTGTGTGATTGCCCAAAAAACACTTGCGTGAGATCACCCAAAAACTCGCTCTTGGCATGAGATCACCCAAAAACTCACCTTTAACATTCAAATCAGCAATCTTGAAGCAACATCACCTTTTATATCCTTTACTCTCTTACATATCGGTGAACACTTTCTTTTTACACTCTTTACATATTTATACACATGTTTCTATGATCTATCACATCTGAAAACTTTGATTAATTTCTTGTTCTTCTTTATAAGTCTCCCCTTACAAGAAACAACTCACACACATTACAACAACACACTACAACACATACGCTTCACCCCTAGGGTCCACATCCCTTTCATAGTCTTAATGCTTCACTTGTCCACTCAACACGCTATTCACTTTACTCTCTCTACAGATCATAAGGTACACATCTCTTATCTACTTTATGTTATCAAGTATTCACTCAACAACATAAAGTGGGGGAAAATGTAGACACAAAATCATGCACTTGGGTACATTTCTAGGTCCAAAATCATACTAATGTATATATGATTCCTAAGCAAGAAAACTAGTGGTTGATAACTATCTTTGACCTCTTTTCTTTGTTTCTTACTTTCTATTTGGTCTTATACACCCTACAAAATTGACAAAACTTGATTGATTTATCCTTTATAGCCTCGGACACTAACGCCAATCGGGATACCAATGTCCATGCGCTCTTGTCCATATTGGGCGCTCCTGACCCTTTCTTACCTTTACTCACTCTTTTTGGGTCTCATTTATTTTTTGTCATCTTTTCACTTATGGTTTGGCTTTCCAGGTTCAATTACAAAATTAAAACAAGGGAATCATATATATACTTAGTTACTTCTCAAAAATAAGGTCAAGTACTAAGCATTATTATCATCACCTAAGCTTGCATCTAAAGGCACTAAAGCACTTCAAAGGAATCCATATAACATCCATACAAGGAAAATGGTTACATCACTTCTAGATACACTACATAGGAGGGGTAGACATTTTTTTGTAGGTTAGAAAGGTACCCTCGGTGATCATAATGCAAATATCAAGCGATAGACAAAAACTAATAGTGAAATCCTCGTGACATAGAAGAAATCGGTTCCAAGATTTTGCACAATCGCCACCGCCTCGATCTAGTCGTTAGTGCGCAGACACCTCCCCTACTCTGGGCACCCATATTCGTCTTTGTTCCCGAGTTTTAGAATTTACAATGAGTAGTGACGACCCTATACGGTTTGTTTAGAACTTTCACCTACCTAGATCACTTCCTGTTCACTTGAAAATCGGGTAAGTTCTCACATATGTCCTTATTGTTCGGGGTTTTACATCATTGTTTTTTTCCTTCCTAGATCTTATTGTATATTACATCATTCATACATTATTTATTATAATAGTTACCTTGAAATATAAATATAGATCCTCTCTTTACTACTTTAATTATTAATGGTTGGCTTTTAAATAATTATATGTTTGACTTTGGTGCTTCATGCAATATTATGCCATTGGCTATTATGAATGAGTTAGGTATCAAGATAATAATTTCCTTTGAAAAAATCTATGCAATGGGTTCTCATGAAGTACATGTTGTTTGTTGTGTAAGAGGGTTGGTAGTCGAACTTGTTTCATATTTGGATAACTTTTTGACGATGAATGTTGTTATTGTTAATTATCGTGCCACGTGAGGAATGTTATCATCAAGAAAATGGGCTATAAGTGTAGGATGGAGTGTAAAAATGGATATGTCTTAAATGCTACTATACCTCTTGAAGGGAAATTGGTCAAGTTATATAGAGAGGATAAATTGTTGCAACTTATAAAATATTTCTTGAATGATTCTTACGAGATGTTGTTTATTGATGTTAATCTAGATAACTTTTAGAACAAATGATTTTGATGATCGAGTGCCTCGATATTAATGCCTATGTGGAAGATCATATTGCTCCATGGACTATGTTCTTTGATGGAGTATGTTCTAACTTTGGAAATGGAGTAGGTATTGTACTATTTTCCCTTGGACATGTTTGTTTCAATTTTTCTTTCAAGTTAAGCTTTGAGTGCACTAATAACATAGTTAAATATGAAGCACTCTTGCTTGGCCCTAGAATTGATTGAGACATTAAATTAAGGACCTAATTATAAAGGGTGACTTTGAGTTGGTTGTGAAATAAGTTAGAAAAGTATATGCAACCAAGAATCGAGGTTGAAATGATATAAGCATGTAGTGTGGGATCTATCAAAATTTTTGATTCTTTTAAAATTGAATATCACGAAAAAGTCAAAATACAACAATTGCTAGGTTGATAGTTTTAGCATCTCAATATGATAATAACAATGTTTCCTCATATTGTAAATTTGAACTTGAAGTGTTAGTCGACTCCTATGTACTGATAACATTCAACATTGGCAAGTGTTTGATGACGATTCACAAGTCCTAAGATTCTTGAGTTGTCAAGGAGAATTTATAAATCATCTTATTGATCTTAAACCTATAGTGGAGATGTGTGATGGGAAGGAAACCCTATTTGGGAAAGAAGTGATTTAATTAAAAACAAACATAATCCCAAGAGGGCTAACTATCCTCGAGTCCACTTTTGACAAGGTTGACAAAGTTATGGATAGATCTATTCACACATCCAGGATGTGGAGGCACTAGCCGGGATCTCAAAAGGTTTGGTTAGGGAGTAAATTGAATGTAAAAGAAATGCGAGATTATGCCAAACTACTTAAGAAATATCATGATTGTCTTGCTTGGTCATACTCTAAATTAAAGGCTTATAGAGAAGACTTATTCCAACATGAGATACCTTTGGAACCCCATACTAAGCCCTTCGATAAAAGAAGTGACCTATTAATCCCATCCTTGCAGCCAAAATGTAAGAAGAGCTTAAGATGTTGAAGAATGGAGGCATTATCATGCCCACTAGATATTACTCATGGGTTGTTGATCTTGTTCCAGTTAGAAAAAAATAATGGGGATATTAGGTTGTGTGTGGATTTCAAGAACTTAAACAAGACTTCCCTCAGGATAACTACCTATTACCCAATATGGACAATATTTTACAAAAGGTAACAGGGTACTGAAATGTTTTCCACGTTGGATGGTTTCTCTGGTTATAATCAGTTGTGGTCAAAGAATCAAGGTAATACAAAATTGCTTTCACAATGCCTTGGGGCATATATGTTTATGTTTATCAAGAATGCCATTTGGGTGATCACTGATGAATGTCGTGGCCACTTTTCATAGAAATGCCACTGAACATTTATTAGCACACATTTGTTGGGTTCATTAATGAGTTTATTGTTGTTTTTCTCAAGATGACATAATTGTCTTTTTTACAAATAAAAGGGGTGATCACTTGGAGCACTCGGAAAAGATCCTGAATAGATGTAGAGAGTTTGGAATTTCAGAACCATTTACCTTGAAAAATAAATATATTCGAGACCGAGATATTATGAGTTCTAAGATCAAAACTTATGTATCGTATACTATGGTCAAAGATATTCTCTCGTATATGGATTTTAAGATATTTTATTTTACTTTCAAGTAAAATATGTAGGTGGGTGAAAAACTTATTCTATAACAGAGGAATATGATATGGATATTCATACAAATCTTATGTATCGTATAGCTAAAGCTTTCGAGAGGCCTTATGCTTGAGGATATGAATGGATATTCATACCACGAGACAAATTTAATTCAGAGACAAATTTGTAGAAGTACACAACCTTGATGATGAAAAACAACACCCTCATGAAAAAATAAGCACTTTTACTTGGTATAAGGACATTGTGTATTACTTAGATAATTTAAATTGTCCTACGTGCCTAGATAAAAATCAGAGAAGGACATTAAGCTAGTGTCCCAAAAGTACATATTAATAGATCTTAGATTGGCTTGGAAAAGTCCCGAAGGGATTCGATGAGATGTATAACAAAAGATGAAGCCCCCAAGATGATCGATGAATTCTATAGAGGGTTGTGTGGTGGTCACTATGCTACAAAAGTGACTTCTCATAAAATCTCAGAGTTGGGTATTGGTGGCTATCTATTTTTAAGGATATTTCTCAGCTAGTTCAAAGATGTGAGAGTTGTCAACGCATTTCTCTAGTAGAATGAAAGCTTCAGGATCTATCCCCTTGTAACATGTCTCATTAGAGGCTCATTTAAGCAATGGGGTTGGATTTTATAGGTGAAATATCATATCCTTTTAGTGCATGCCATAAATGGATATTAATAGTATTGATTATTTCACTAAGTGGGTAGAAGCAATCCCCACCAAAAAGTCCACACACCAAGTGGTCATGGATTTCCTCTTAAATAACATCATATGTAGATTTGGTGTTCCATTGAAATTGGTTGCAAATAATGCTATGATATTTATAGTTAGGCCTCTTAGCAACCATGTGCCATGAATATGGGATAAATATTACATATACTTTTGATTATAATCCACGAGGGAATGGGAAATTTGAATCATACAACAAGAACTTGGTCAAGATACTTAGAAGAAAATTGGAGGTGAATGAAAGGAAGTGGGGTAAAAAACTTAAGTTTGTATTATGGGAAGATATAGTTACAACAAAGAGAGACACTAGGAAAATCCCATTTGAGTTAGTACATGGTGCTCAAGCTCTCCTACCCCTTCATCTGCAATTTCACAACCCATCAATCTATGCAAGAGTTGACAGATGGTGATGAAGTTGTTCCTCATGTTGTTAGGACTAACCAAATTATTGTGTTAGATGAGATTAGGAGAGAATCACATCATATGTATATTAAATTTAGAGAGAAACTTAAGAAGGTATTTGAAAAATAGGTCACTTTAAGGAATTACCATGTTGGTGATTTGGTTCTTGTATGGGATAACCGATAGCATGGAGATAAAGGAAATCATGGTAAGTTTGTGATTTAGTAATAATTGAATTAAATATAATTTCGAGTAACTCGATGTGATAAAATGTAGTAAAATATAATGCTAAGCACTCAAGTAATGCAAAGCTATAAGTAAATGGGAGAGATAAATGACTTAGCTAATTCATGTGTGACACTCGAAATGACCTAGTTAGGGTAAAGTATTGGGCAGGGATGCGAGACAATATTATGAATCGCTTCCTTGAATTATGGAACTCGGGAGCAAAGTTGGGCGGGGGCACCGTACGGGGATAGAGGCGCATGGGCATTGGTGATTGTGTAGAGAATCGGGATCTACCTTCTTCGTGTCGCTAGGGTTTCACTCCCAATTCATGTTAGTCACCTGATATTCACTCTTTGATCACCGAAGGTACCTACAACTTACAAAACTAACCCTAACTACATGCATAAGCTCACAAACACATAAAATCTGAATGAAATATGCAAGATGTGAAGTCAGATTGACCCCGATGTCACTTGAAAGTGAACTTATGATAGAGTACTACATTACATTCCAGACTTCATGTAGTTTTTGTGCTTGTGTGTGAAATAGTGTCATTAGGTTTCCTCGTGCCAATGATGCCAAGATAACAGGCTATAGCTAGATAAGATGCAAATGTGTGATATGGAATTCAACACTTCCCCTTTCTATGCAGTGTATGCAACCAAAAATGCAGTCCCTTTGATGGTAGTGATAATATGTAGATATGATTGCCCCTTAGAATTGTCGACTAGAATAATAGTGTGTATGTTGTGTGTGTGTGTGTAGATAGATCTCTTGTTTGAATTTTGACACTAGTGACACAAAAGGTGACTATGAGCTCAAGATAAGGATAAGAAAACTAAAAAGGCCAACCACAAATGTTAAAATAAGTAAAAAGAATAAACATGACATGAGCGCCCATAATGGACACAAGCACATGGGTGCTAGTGTCTAGAATGGGTGTTGGTGTCCTAGAATAAATGATGTCAGATGTGAAGAGACAAACAAACATGGATCCTTGTGACCTACTAGAAGTGGGTATAGAAATGATAAATGTGAGAGAAAATCACAATAGAAACAATCAAAGCAAGTGGATGGACAAAGGGTTATGTCACTAGTGAATACTTTTCTTACTTAAGATCCATGCATATAATAACATATTTGACAACATAGTAAAATATTAGTATGTGTGTGATTTTGTGTCTACATTTTCCCCCCTTTATGCTATTTGAATGAAATTCAAGTAGTGTAAAGGAAGTAAGGAACATACCTGTATAGAGTTTTGGAGAAGCCATGTTGTAAAGTGCGCATAGAATGTAAAAACTTATAGTGTGGAAAACCATGGATCAACATTTTGACCCATGTGGCATAAGTGGAGATAGAAAACCATCATAAGGAGCACTTGGAGAAATATTTGAAATGATTTAGAGACTAGAAATTTTACATAAGCTATTAATTAATTATATGTTATATTTTTATCTCTTTGTTTTTTCTTCTCATGAAGTTCTCTCCAAAATCTTTTGAGATTATACTTTCGTATAAAAATCAACAATTTCCTTATAATATAATAGGGTCACTCTAACGAACATTCCATGGACAAATCATTCAAAATTAAGTATCGAAGTTTCATATTCTCACCATATTAGTCTAGGAATGTAACATTAAGATAGAAGCTTAAAAGAATGCTTAACTAGTATGAAAACAATACAAAATCTAACTAAACATGCCTACTAATATGCTTGAATTACCTAACATGGGCCTAAATAGACCTAAGAGGGCAATCAAATGGTTATGGTTGCTACTCCAAACAAGGTGAAATGGCCTCTCCAAATGACTACTTGGTCATTTTGGATATCCATCTACTAACCCCATTGAAGGCTTTAAGCAAGGATTGAACTTGGCTATATATCATATTTATTATATGAGATGCAAATCAAAGCATGGTGTAAAGTATAAAGGAATGAGGTGCACTTTTTTATAGTTTTCCTTTTGGGAGAAACTTGTATTTTGGTGCATGTGGGACTAAAAGCCCCAAATTAGATTAGAATTGCTAATCATGATTAGGCCTTGCTAATCACAATTAGTGAATTACCAAGTGATTAAGAGGTATGGAGCCTTAATCAACCGCTTAGGGTCAACTAGAGGCTAGGATAAGCTTTTGAAGCTTGTTGAGACATTGTGGAGGTGAATGGGGTGATTTTGAGTGGTTGGAAGAGGGGTTTGAGTCAATACTTAGGGCATATTGACCAAATCAAGGGCAAAATAGGCTTAATTAGCTTATAATCGCTAATTGTCTTGTTTTGAAGAGGATTTTGGCTTACGATTCATCATAAAGTGGCATCCTAAATGCGAAAGGGGTTACGTGATCAACAAAGTGTGTTAATTGTTAATTGGCTAAAGTGGTAAGAAACATTAGTTAATTAGTAAAGATACTAATTATAATGGAATTGGGAAGAATAAGAGTGATTTGTGTGCATTTTTGGCAATAAGATTGCAAAAGTGGAATTTAGGTGTCTACATTTGCCCTTGTTTGAGGTGAAGTTAGTGACTTCACTTCAAATATAGTAGACAAGCATAAAACAGGTAAATTTTTGAAGAAAAATTAGTGGAATGAAGGATGCCCCCTCGAGTGTCGATGGGGTGATAGAAGAAGTCAATCGATGATCAAAAATATGATTGAAATGGATAGAAGAAAATAGGTTAGAATGGGCGCGAAACCCTTAGGTATTGAGAAGGAATAAGGATAGGGATAAACATGGTTGTTTATTGCCCCGGTGATTTTTAGAAGAAAAATTAGTAATGGTAATAAATGATAATGGAGAAGAAATGATTAATGGAGAATATAGGACAAGCCCAATCTTTGCATCCAACCTTTCAATAAGCAACCTGTTTATATCATTTTTCCCCTAGGTCTACATCATCAGCCTTTATTTAAAATAAACAAAAGTGTAAGATAACATGAAAAGCTAAATTACTAACAATTGTTTACTACTAAAAATATAACTCCATGCAACATACATTATGCAATGCAATACGAGAAAGTAAAATGATATTTAACTCCATGCAACATACAAAATGCAATGCAATACGAGAAAAGTAAACCAACTAACTCAACAACAAACATAAAAAAAACAAACAATGCAATACAAAGTAAACCAACTAACCTAACAGAGAGAAACAAACAAATCACATATACTCAAACAAACAAAGTTCAAGATAGTTGTACCAATGTTTTTTTATCAAGTCAGTAGTTCCCAAATGTTTGTGTTGTAATGAAAAGGGTTAAAAATGATGCCCCAAGCAATAACACATGCGAGGGAAAAATAGGAGGACACAAGTAGTCCCATGGAAAGCATTCATGCATTATGACACAATACCTGAAACTCACTATTGCATGAGGAGTACCGACATAATAAGCAAGACCCCAACTTTGTTAATGGAGGTAGATCACGATGATCCACATGTCGTTTGAGACAAGAACAAGCAAGAACATCAGAAATATGGTTTTGTAGGACCAATTTCGATGTTGAGGATAATGGTGATACAAGCTTTAACTATTGTATGTGCAAGCCATTTAAAAATGAAAAACCATAAATTTTTGGTAAATCTAAAGCCAAAATTAATGTTACCATTGTGTAGCTTTTTTTCAATACCTTTCCAACGCAAAAAAATGGAGTCGTTTTGAGGTCGGGAGCAAAATTTATGGCTCGCAAAAAATGCACTAAGTACACTGGGGTGCAAATGCTTGCAGGGCATTTTTTTTTTTTTTTTGTTGGCAAATGGGCACTGGGTGCATTATGTGCCTAGGCAAGCTTTGGATTTTTGAAATTTTGGAGCATGCAGCACCTGCATGAAGGTGATTTTGCAGAGAGCAAAATGGGCATTTTGATGCATTTTTGCATTTTGATTTTTTGAGCATTTGAGATTTTGATTGCAACATTTGGGCACATGGCAAAAGCACCTGGCACCTTTTTTTGAGTTTTTTGGCATTTTTGATTTGCATTTTGCATTTTGCATGGGCATTTTTGCATGGCAAATGATGCATGGTGTGATGCATTTTGATTTTTTTTTTTTTTTGAAAGATGATTTTTGATTTTGCAGCGACCTGCAATGTGCACTCGAGCAAGATGTTTTTTTTTTTTTTTATTTTTTTTTTGATTTTGGCATTTGGCACTTGAGCTTTGTGGAGCATTTTTTGATTTTTTGATTTTTGCAAATGGGCATTTTGGGTGCTTGCATGAGCATTGGTACACCTTTTTTTTTTTTTTTTTGATTTTTTGCATGGGCACATGCATGGCAATTTGCACAGTGTTGCATGCTTTTTTGAAGTTTTTTGAAGTTTTGCATGGGCACTGGGCACTGCACTGGGCACTGCAACAACAACACTAATGCACTACCTATCTTCCAGAGGCCATAACTTTTTCTCCCACCTCAAAATGACTCCATTTTTTTTTTGTTGGAAAGGTATCAAAGTGAACTACACAATGGTAAGATAAATTTAAATAAATTTGGGGTTTTGAATTTTTTTACTAATTTTTTTGGGATTTTTAGTTTTTTTTACCAATTTGTTTGGGTTTTTGATGTTTTGACTTTTCCACTAACATATTTGAATGTTTTTTATTTTTGAAACATATTTGAATGTTTTTTATTTTCTAGAAGTTTTTTGAAGCTATGTATAGAAATGAAGAAACATGGATGCCCCCAACAATAGATGGGATGTACAAGGGCAGAATGCCACGCATGCATGCACAAGAAAGTGAAGATGTGAAATTGCCCCCAACATTAGATGGGAATATTCAAAGGAAAACTCTTCACGCACAAAAGTTGGATCAGGGCCAATATAGATAGGTTCAACATGATGATGAACGTAACCCAATGACATGCTAGGAAGGAGCAAGGATGCCCCCAACGTAAGCTGGCCAAGAAGCACATGATAGAAAGAAGTGGAAGATTGTTTTTTGAAAGGGGACAAAGGTGCCCAAAACATGGAAAAAAGGAAATATTATACACATGGATGTTCTAAACTAAGTAGAAGAATGATGTGAATGTTGTGAATGAATGTAGCTTAGAAGCCTCATGATGAAGAAGTGATTAGCCAAAGGCACGAATCATGAGACAAGATACAAACTAGAGTAAGAGTCTGAACAAGGTCCAAAAAAAAAGACACTTGGTAACATACTAATCATGTTTTCTCATAGAGATCCAGTGTGCACATGTGAAATTTATTACCTCTTGAGGGAAGATTTGATAGACAACAAGTGAAGACACCCTAGCCAATGTGTAGGAATGATTTATTTTTCAAAGTTGATTTTTATGAATGGATTGTGGAAGGAGAGTCGTACATTGCTCTCACCCAGCCAAGCATCCATAGCCCCGATGGAGATGCATTTGATTCTAATCACAACATTTCTCTACTACTATTAGACAGGTCCATAGCCCCGGTAGAGATTATTGAAATACCCCAAGAGAGAGTTATATATCAATTTGCTTTTTGCTTTTAGCTTTGCTTTCAACTTTGTGCTTTTTTATTTGATTGATTTATTTTTTTTTTTAAAAACTTATTTCAGCTCTCTTTGTTTGACAAGGGGTTAAGAACCACTGATGGCTTGATGGAAGGAGGTGGAAGTGATTGTGATGATGACATTGGCTAGTGTCAACAAATATATCCAAAATTTCTTCGCAACAAGTTTTTTAGATGTTGATTGTGATAGGATCTCTAAGAGGTCAGTCATTCTTTAATTTACCAAGGTGATAAAAGACCAAGGCCAAATGGATACCATAGAGATAAATGTCACAAAATGCATGTGAATAGGCTAACCAAAATATCACCAAAGGGATGAAAATGGTAGGAAGACTTGCAAAAGAAGAACAAGAAAGGGAAGAAAGAACATCCATGTGTATGCAATACCTTGATTGCAATGTGTTGTTCTTTACCTTTGATTTTTTTTTTTGAAATGTTTTCTCATTTTTTTGTATTTTTGATTTTTTTTTTTTGAAGGTGGGACCGACAAGGTCACTTGGCGTGATAAGATCCAACAACAATGTTAGTTAATTTCCTTGATAAGGAAGACTAGGTGTGTTTTCTTATCAAGAGTCATATTATCCCCGATCTCAATGATCGTGGTGAGCTCATACTCAATAGATGACTGTGTTTTATCATGAAATGTGGATTTTGTGTGTGGGAGCTTGAGGTCCCTATCCAGAGGTTTCTACACTTTACGCCATACTTGATGGGTGCGTTGATGTGCATTTTTGAATCACATTTGATTCTAAACTTTAAGATTGTTTAAATTGTTGTGAGCTTTGGAGCTCTTGGAATTATTGATCTGAGTCTGATGAAGGAACCATTTTGGTTTCTTATAAGCTATACGTGACTTTTCTGATCCCGAGAAGTGGGAGAAGAAAGTGGATGAATAGAATTGATGTGAGAAATGATGGTGGGTTTTCCACAATCATTGATAGAAGAAAATATGATGGATGCAAAAGGATACGGTCCAAGAATTGAAGAGGATGGGCTACCAAGAGGTGTCCCATAGACTGAAGATAAAGGACTACAAGGATGTGGCCCTAAGATTGAAGATGAAGGACTTCTTGGTGGTGTCCCATAGATAGAAGATGAAGGACTACCTAGGTGTCCCATATATAGAAGAAGATGGGCTACTAGGACGTGGCCCAAGAATCAAAGATGAGGGACTTCTAGGACATGCCCCCAGTATAGATGAAGATGGGATGTGGCCAGAGATGAGATGGGCACATATAGATGATGAAGGGGGCTACTTGAGGTGGCCCACATATAGAAGAAGATGATGGGCTACTAGGTGGTGACCCAAGGTAAGATTGCGATGGAGGAATCCTGATAGATAAAGAATGATTAGGTAATGAGAAGATAGGTACTGGATCAATGCTGAATATAGAAGATGATGGGCTAATGAAGAATGTGAAAAGAAAGAATAAGATGAGGAATCATGATAGATGATCTTGATGTCTTCCTCTGAAGAAAAGATATCAATCTCTTCCTCCCAATAAGAATGTGAACAATGATCTTAGGATCTTCCTTCTATTTTCTAAAAAAAGGAATCAATCTCTTCTTCCCAATATGTGAAAGCGTATCGAAGGTCTAAAGAGGTTTCTTGATCAAATCCTCTAGAGGAATGTCTTCATGTACCCTCAAATTCTCTAATCGCTTCTTCATTCTGAATGAATCAATCGGTGGGTAGGGTTTTTCTACCACAAGAGGTTGATTGATGAATGTGACATGGGAGTCGACTTGATGATTGATTAGAAGGACTTTGAGTCGAGAGCTCTTCGAAAAAGAAGAAGGGTCATTGAGGTGACTCGAGAAATGGGGTCCTACGAAGAAGACAGGGGACCATGACTTAGAGTCATATTAGAGGAATAATTTGATTGGAATCTTTAGAAGAATCAAAAGAATTAGAATCATTGGGATTGGAATCTTTAGGAAGAATCAGAAGAATCAGAATCATACCACTTACCATGAGTTGAAGATGGGGGAAGAGGTAAGTGAACGGGTTCTTTAGCACGAAAGAATCAAACGAGGTCTAGTTGTGATAGGCATCCTTTGATGGGAATGTTGAAAAACCTAGGTTCCTTATCTATCATAAGTATGTGGAACTACATGATAATCAATCTTTTTTGCACACATGCCTAGACATAGATAGTCCAGGGGATATCACAGGGGTTATTGTGTTGACATGTTCAACAGTGTATCTACACAACCAATGAGAGCATCAAAATGATTCTCCTCATTAGACACATAATTAGCATTCTTGTCCTGATTATGTTTAGGAAAAGTCTTCATATTGGGGGATTTGTTAGGAGTGGATGAATCCATCTCCACATCACCACTTTCGATTAAGTCCTGGATGTAGTGTTGCAACTTCAAACACTTATCTATTTTGTGACCTTTAACGTGGTGGAATTGGCAATATTCATTATCTCTAAACCATGATGGTTTAGGCACGTCATCCTCATAAGGCGTAGTTTCAGGATATCTAACCATATTAACCACCTCTAGTTGTTTTAGTATTGATGACATTGAGTCAGATAGAGGAGTGAAAGTACGACGCTTATACTCCATAGGTGGAGCTCCCTTTGCAAGCTTCAAAGGAGTGTTGTTTTGAATGGCTTGTACTCATTTAGAGTCTACTATCCCATCACTAACAACATTTTTTTCTTATTAGGAAAAAATTTGTTTTTCATTAGATTTAGAATCATTATGATCGTGGAGAAAGGTTTTAGAGTCCCCTAGCTAACAATGCTTTTTTTCAATTTGACTCCCTTTTTCGATTACCTCTTCAAATGTGTTGCCACAATGCATTTGCAAGTGGAACGTAATGTCTGGATGGAGGTTGGGAAAAATATACCTATTAACTATTTTTTTTGGTATGGAGCAAGGAAAAGTGGCTAGCTAATCCTCTCCATCATTGTAAAAATGCAGTGAAGTTTTTCATTATTTCGTTTGTTTGGCATTGCAGAGATCTAACATGGTGACATCATTTTCTATATTAAAAGAGAAGTGTCATATGAAAACTTTCTGCTAGTTCTAGCCATGTTGATATGGATCCCTTAGGGATGTGTACAAACCATTCTAGCATCATTGCTCCTAAACTTCATGTGGAAAGAGGCGCATAAGATAATTGTCATTGAATGCCACCTCTTGACATGCCATATAAAAATATTTAATATGGTCACGAGGGTCACCTTTTCCCTTATATTTTTCAAATTTTGGAAAATCAAAGTGTCTTGGGAAAGGTACCTATAACATGGCTTTGTCAAATGGGTAGGGACATAACTCATCGAACCGATACTTCTTGTTATTGTTACCGGTTTGGCCCTCTTGTAATGCTTGAAGGGCATTCTTCATAGTAGACCATTCTTGGTGGAAGAGTTGGTCTTGTGTGGGTGGTGTCGCAGGTCTATACATAGGGTTAAATCTAGGTGTATTCCCACCCCTATTTTTGTGAAAAATTCCTCATAAGGATCTTTTTGTGTCTCTCTGTCGAGGAGTGTTTATTGGGAACTCATGAAACAAAGCTTTAGGTTTTGCTTTTGTATGGCTTGTTTCAAAACTTTTGGTTGTTCCTTTTGTATATGTGAAGCCAAACTTGCCAATTGGCGAGTGAGGGCTTGACCTGTTGTTCTAACGTAACCTCTTGAATGGTATTTCATTATGATCTTCATTAGGGGAGGTTGTGCATGATGAACATGTTCTTCATGGTCTTCACAACAAATTTTAATAGGAGGTAAATGATAGTCTCCATCATTTTCAAAAGGTACTTCCTCATTATTTTTTCATGTAGAAGTAGAGGCATGACCTGGGTTTAATATGTCATCTATATGGCGATGAGGATGTTCCACTTCTTCTTCCCCTCGAACCATTGCAAAAATGAGAGAAGGGTCCACCGTGGGAGGTAACTTAGCTCCTAGTTCCATAACACACATAAGAACCTCATGTTTGTTTTGAAAAATGTAATCATCAAAATTGGTGGGAGGATGCTCTATATTCATACGAGGAGAATCTTCCTCTCCACCACTATGGTCAACCATGAGATTATCCTCTAAAAGAGGGTTGTCACCTCCAAATATATCGGTTCCTAATCTTTGGGATCCCATCCTCGTAGTAGGCATACTCGAGATAGGAAATACAACGTGAAGAATTTCCACTAAGGTTTACTAAAAAGGGACCTTAGTCAAATTTTTGTAGTGTAACGACACTAAATTTGTTAAAACAAGGTGACTATAGAATAGCCACAAAATTGATAGGTCAAAACGAAAATGTGAACTAAAGAATAAAAAAAACTACCCTAAAGCAAGGTAATATATGACACAAGTTTTCCTTAGAATAATACAATGATGTATAAATGCTCAAAATTTAGTTACACCAAATAGTTTATTCTCTAAGATTTCATCTAGATAGGTTTGCAACCAAATAGTGACAACACAATATCACCAGTTAGGTCAAGTTTGCAACAAACAAGGCCTAAATGATAAGAGAATGTTGACGCGATCTTCTAACAAGATATACTAAAAGCCAGTTTCTAAACACTAACAAAGTCTAAGCTTTGTAAAATGGATGATACAAATGTGAGCAACGTAACAATGCTATTTGGACACGTAATCAAACTTTACGAGAAAGCAAGATTTTAGTATCAAAATGGCACTATAGCGATGCTAACAAAGTAACCTCAACACTCACAAAACTCAAGACAAAGCTAGGGTGTAAAAACTACGTCTAAGTATATCAAGAAATTGTTATGCATGTGAGCAACGTAACCCTACAATATAGAGATTTAGGCCTAATTTCACAATGGAAACAAGACGTAAATATCTCAATTGTATGGCTACAATGTGGGCAAATGTAACAACTCAAAAGAAGAAAAGGATGAAATCACCTAACTACGATGATAATAAGTCTCAAATATGGGTTTTTGAGACAAGGGGGCCTACTAGATCGTGAGTACGTACCATGCACACTTTCAACACTTGCTGCTCCGGCATTACAACCTACACTAGTCACAAGTAGAATAGAAAAAAGTGGTGTGGACACACATGATATCTAGCGGTATCCATATATGTTGTTTCCTTTTGTCCAAAAATGGGCAACAAGAAAACAAGGGTGTAGACCAAGTGGTGTTGAAATAAACTTGGTGTTATTTTGGCAGAGTTTTTCCTTGTCTTAGGACAAGTGAAAACTAGGACAAAATGACACTAAGTAGATTTCATGATGAAAATCACATGCGGTTTCAACTTTAAGAGATTCTTTCCCTTGTTCAAAAACAAGAGTTTGAATCTAACAAAGTTGTCACTTTGTGAGAGCTCTCAAGTATAACAACTAAGACAAAAACAATGGCTCCAAGCCGACAAGCTTCCTAGGTGGTTCTCTCTCTAGGTGTCACAAGATATCTAGAGCGAGCTCGATTTACCAAGGTTTCCCAAGGAGTATCTCGGCTTTACTTTACCCCCTTCAATATAATGAGCACCAAAGTGCATTCAATTATACTTTCACTTTGGGGTCACGATATGGATATATCTTTGACTCTAATCTCACCAAGGTATACTAGTCAAGTCGGTAGTGTGGAGCACTTTCTTGTTTCATTCACAAGGTTCCCTCTTGCGTGAACTACTTTAGGGTTCCTAGGACCACCCCCATTGTTGTAGCTTAAGGCTTATGCCAAAGGGGTTATGTCCTAGTTGAGTGGATGAGTCATAGCTCTTAACCGAAACCTACAATACGGTGTTTTGAATGGTGTGTTGGTGTATTTTTTATCTTTTGGATTAAGCAATTTGGTTTAGACCACCAATGGCAAACCTACAACACACGTGAATGTTAGATTTTTTGAAGAGAGCCCTTCTTTCTTTGACAAGCATTTTTAGGTCCTTCACAAAATGATTAGTAGTTCAAAAAGGTTCACAATATCATAGAAAGAGGATTAAGTGTTGTTTTTTTTCAAGATCACACTAGGTGCAAGAGAAGAGCATACACAACAAATAATCCAACTAAATAGAAATGCAAAGCTTGTAAATCAACTAACTACCATAAAAATTTGCAAAAGTAAGGTTTATTCCCAATTAATCCAAGTGCTTCTTAATGAAAGACTAAAATTGCTTTTGATTCCCAAGATCACACTAGGTGCAAGGGAAGAGCATACACAAATTTTAGCCTTGATTTCTTTATCAAATGAAAAATCTCTTAAACTAAAAGATCAAGCATATGTCAAAAATGAAAGTTTATTCCCTTAAGCAAAAATGAAGGATGATTGTTCCTACTTACTCCCAAGAAGAAAAAAGTGGTTTAGGGTGTTTTTTGATTCTCAAGATCACACTAGGTGCAAGAGAAGAGCATACACAACCCTATTCCAAACTCAAAACAAAGTATGAAAACATATCATCTATCAAACCCTAAGCCAATTTTGTTAGGAATATTGCTCTAAAATCAATAAATTGACAAAAACAACATCTAAAAACCCTTAAAAACTAATAGGAATCATAAAATTGAAATTTTGAATTTGAAAAAAATTTTACCTTGATGCATAGGTGCCCCTTAGTGCACAAAAACTCACAAATGCATGCAAACTCACTCAAAATGCACAGTGCAAATGCATAGGTTTTCATCATTTTTCACACAATTAATGATGCATGGGCACTTCTATGAGTGCACAAATGCTCACTCATGCACATGGATTTTTTCACTCAACAAAAATTTGCATGCAAGGGTGCTCATGCAAATGCACTCATATGCACACACTCATGCATGCACATGCACTCACTCATGCACATTTTTCTTTCCGTATAGATGCTCAAACTATCTTCCAGAGGCCATAACTTTTGCTCCCAACCTCAAAATGACTCCATTTTTTTTTTGCGTTGGAAAGGTATTGAAGTGAACTACACAATGCCAACATAAATTTGGAGCAAAAAGTTACCAAGAATTTAGGGTATTCATTTTTAGAAAACTAGTCCTTTTCTAACATATCTAAATGCTTTAATGAATGTTGTTTTGAGAAGATTTCTTGAAAAAGGTCCAATATTTGGTATTTTGAGGAATTTTGATAGGGCTTCACCTCCTTATATCCTACAAAAAATGAAAAACACAACTTCTACCACTAATCTAGTTGAAACAACTTTTAAAAAATGGAAATTGATCTATAAAACTTTGAAAATTACTCTAAAACTTTGAAATTAATCTAAAAAGCTTGAGAAACTAATCTAAAAAGCTTAAAAGTACTCTAGAAAGCTTGAAAGTAAACTAGAAAACTTGAAATTAATCTAGGAAACTTGAAACTAATCTAAAAATTTGAAATGAAAAACTTTGAAACTAAGTTAAAAAGCTTTAAAATTGAATGCAATGGGGTATTGTCCCACCAAGCGTGCCAAATGAAAGCACCCTAAACTTTACAAAGAAAATTACATGACTAAACAAGGAAAGCTAACACCATTTCCATCCATCTAGCCAAGGTTCTAAGTCTAGGAATGTAACATTAAGATAGAAGCTTAAAAGAATGCTTAACTAGTATGAAAACAATACAAAATCTAACTAAACATGCCTACTAATATGCTTGAATTACCTAACATGGGCCTAAATAGACCTAAGAGGGAAATCAAATGGTTATGGTTTCTACTCCAAACAAGGTGAAATGACCTCTCCAAATGACTACTTGGTCATTTTGGATATCCATCTACTAACCCCATTGAAGGCTTTAAGCAAGGATTGAACTTGGCTATATATCATATTTATTATATGAGATGCAAATCAAAGCATGGTGTAAAGTATAAAGGAATGAGGTGCACTCTTTTTATAGTTTTCCTTTTGGGAGAAACTTGTATTTTGGTGCATGTGGGACTAAAAGCCCCAAATTAGATTAGAATTGCTAATCATGATTAGGCCTTGCTAATCACAATTAGTGAATTACCAAGTGATTAAGAGGTGTGAGCCTTAATCAACCGCTTAGGGTCAACTAGAGGCTAGGATAAGATTTTGAAGCTTGTTGAGACATTGTGGAGGTGAATGGGGTGATTTTGAGTGGTTGGAAGAGGGGTTTGAGTCAATATTAGGGTATATTGACCAAATCAAGGGCAAAATAGGCTTAATTAGCTTATAAACGCTAATTGTTTGTTTTGAAGAGGATTTTGACTTACATTAATTGTTTGTTTTGAAGAGGATTTTGACTTACGATTCATCGTAAAGTGGCATCCTGAATGCGAAAGAGGTTTGGTGATCAATGAAGTGCTTGTTAACTGACCAAAGTGGCAAGAAACATTAGTTAATTAGTAAAGATCACTAATTATAATGGAATTGGGAAGAATAAGAGAGACTCTCGAGACAATTGTGAATGTAAGAACTCGTCCCAAAGTGATCACTTGGGATTATGTATTGAGAGTGCCCAACCCATCTTAAGAGGAAGTTTCCTTTAACACCTTGGAGATACTAGGGGAGAGGGACATTAAGAATCTCAACTTACATAAACCAATAAAGAAAACAAAAAATGGTGTCGCTTAATGAAGGCTTCAAACAAAAAGATATATTATATATTTTAAATAACATAAAATTTAGTTCAAAAATAATTTCTTAAGTAATAATCCTCATTAAAAAAGGAGAAGGATAATGTACCTTGATTTTTTTCAGTTTACAAAATTAAAATGAAACAAATGTAGTAAGTGAAATATTTTCCAAGGGAACAATATATTTGTCATTTGAAAAATGATTTGGAAAAGTTTATTTATACATTTATTCATGCATTTGTTTATCATCAACAATCTAAATACCCAAATCTACACAAATGAACACTACATTTCTTCATTTAAATCAATTTTTACCAACATGCATGACAATGTCCTTGTAGGTGGCATGATATGCAAAAAATAACGATGACCATCATTCTAAGTTGCGAGAGATGGAGGTAGGGTTTCATCGACGTACCACATGCGTTATTTAGGTTTAGGTCACCGAAAATAGAAAACCCCCAAACAAATGCTAAAACTTTAGGTTGAGGTATTGTATAAACAATTGCCCACATCGATAGATAACAAAACCCATGAGTAATTATAATTAAAAACACGGTTGTTCAAGTGATTTTTTCACCAACAAAATAGATGATTGCAACCACTTGACCAATTAATCTATTATAAAGACCAACTTCAATCCATACGTTGGCATTAAATGTTACTTTTGGATGCTTGCAAAGACAAATTATAATCTCTTCGTGATCATCACCAAGATCAAAAATATTTATCATTTAATATACTCGATATTATAATGAACAATGAAAGGAACCATTTTTTTCTTGTTCTGAAACCTTGTTAGCATGAGATTGTTGGTAGAAGATGGTGAAAAGAGATTTGCAATGGATATGAACTATGTAGGTAGATGATTGTTTACAAAGTGACAAACTTTTAAAAGCTTCCCTAAAGGAAGCCCCATATGAATGCCCTACAGATATAAGTAATTGGCCTTGGACCCCATAAAAAATGATCAAAAACTTACCAAAAGGGTTTGTTTTATTATGGGGAAAGCCCCTCGAAGTTAGAGGTTAATAAGGGAAAGAAAATTGGGGCCAACAAAGCTCATTTCAATAATGAGAATATATTGCACATGTTGGAGAAAATGCTGGAAAGTTCTTCTTGACTAGCCTTGAAGTTGGTAGTTGATTGATGGAGGGAATGTAAACGATCCTATTTTTTTATAAGTCACATATGGAAAATATGTCAATGTTACGAACCATTCAAAGGAAATAGGGGGTTCAATGTGCATATTCTTGAGGCAACGCATCCTAGAGGTAACTCTAAAAGTAAGTTGAGGTTGTTTAATTTTCCCAATGTCAATAATTTATTTTTGCAATGTAATACCTTGTGTTTTATGGATAGTTAGAGGCCATACCATATTGTGGGGGAATCATTCACATATGACAATAACATTTTTATCTCTCTATTTAGAGTTTTAATCAATGATATTTATTTTTTCAATCACAAAGCCTCGTGTGTTCGAGTCTCTCTCGTCGTGAATTTTGTTTTTTTGTAATAATGAGAAAAGACGAAAAAGTAACAACGTTTGTGATTCATTGCCAAAAATGAATTGGAGGCCATATAGAAATAGAAGACAAGAAAAATTTGTATCGACACTAAAGAAAGTGAACAGTGGAGAGGCCAATAGCCTTCTTGGTGCAAACACAACGATTTGCATCAAAAGGGGCAAGTCTCATATCACTGCCCATAATGCATAGATTTTCTCCACCCTTAGAGGTTTCACATAGTCTCCTTCACCACTCCTTGTGGATATGAAGCTTACATACGTTTGAATCTGTCATACTTATGCACTTTCACATCATGCCCTCCATCTCATCTCACACCTTCCCAATCCCACATTGTCCTGTCGATTCCTTAAATTTACCAACCATTAAAATGTAAAACACCCATAAACGCAAACAAATTTTTGAGAAAGATGAAAGAATTTATAATTTTAGAGAGAAAAACGAAGAATATGTTATGTTGTACCAAAGAACGTAGATCATTCCTTGGTCATCTGACTTACCCTCTTCATTTTGTAGAGGACCCACTTTATGGGACATATCATTTAAATAAATCATTGTTGTAGGAAGATTGACCACTATTCTATAAGGCGTGTTTCATATTGGAAAAGATGGAGGAAGAAGGTTCTTCATTGAATCCATAACCATTGTCACATACTTGGCACCCGTTGCATTCAATGCGATTCTGAATGCTACTATTTGAGTAGTTGAACAGGGTGATCTAAGCATGTGGCATGTCATGTCTCACTATTTTCTTAGGTGTGTGCATTGGTGCTTCTCATGTAGTAGATGTCATGCTTTGCATGAAGCCCCATGTATCCCAGGAGGAAAAACATGACCATAGTCACCATATGAATAAAGGTTATGTCGGTGGTTTTCGGGACATTAATGATGTCCATGTGGATGAGCAGAAATGTACCACGTGTCGGAATGCCCCATGAACAATCTCTACCACTCATTGTATGTTGCATGTCAAGGGAAACCATGTTGTGTCTACTATGGAAGTTCCTATCAATGTCATAAACTATATTCTTGGAGCTACATATTAGTTCTAACTAAATTATAAGAACCATTCCATTATATTTAACATGATTTTTTTCTTTAATAGTTACGTAACATGTATTTTTACATGCAATTTCATTTAAGGTGAAAAAAACCCACCGAGTTATTTATCTTGAGTCTTTCCCCCAACCATTCTCTATATGCCTTGAGTGACATGCCTTGCGGAAAAGAATTGTTATGTTAATAACGGGGGGTGTGTCTTTATCGTGCTCCCACTTATATATCAATTTTGCATAAGCTAGCCATTGATTGTCTATTATATTATTCTCTTTTTGTTTTCTCTTATGATGAAGTTCTCTCCAAAATCTTCCGAGATCAAACTTTCATACAAAAATCAACACTTTCCTTATATTATTCATGTAACCCTCCTTTTTACATTGAATTAGTTTTCCATAGACATTTTTGTTTTCTTTATGAGAAAATTGCTTTTAACTATTAACCCTAACAATGTGCTTAGTTATAGGGTCGCTCAATAGACATTATATGGACAAGTTCATATTCTCACCATCTTGTCCATTCTAACAAATAAGTGGTTTGATGAGGAATGCAAAGTTGCAAGGAAAGCTCTTAAGGTTTTAAAGAAAGAGAAAACAAACATAAAGGTGTACATGCAGATTATTAAGAGAAAGAAAGATGAGTTCATGAGAAATAGGAGAGAAGAACTCATTTATCTAGGGGAAAAATATGCCAAAATTATTTTGGAGAGAACTTCAACAAAGAAAGAAGCAAACAATAAATAACATTACAATGACTCAATGGCTAGAATATGCAAAACAATTATATGAACAAGAACAAGAGGTTAAGGCTCCACCTCTAGTGCACACAACAACAAATTTATTCATGTTACAGGAGGTTAAAACATGTATCAAAAAGCTAGGTGTAGGTAAGGCCAAGGATTTAGATGAGTTACAAGTAGAGTACCTAAAATGGGGATCAAATACTCTTGCTCCTCACATTTTGAATATATTCAACAACATCATTCAGTGTGGTTTTCCAAACGATTGGACTACTAGTATGGTGGTACCTCTTTTTAAGAGTGAAGATGTTGACAACCCAACCAATTACATGACCATCATGATCAATCCCTTATTTGCAAAGTTAGTTGGTAGCATGGTTGAACACAAAATCAACAATTGGGCAAAAGAAAATGAGAAGAGAGCAAAAGGGCAAGTCTGGTTTTAGACCTAAGCACTCCACTTTAGATCATGGTATTACTCTAAGACATATCATTGAAAAAGTGTGGGAGGAAAAGAAAGAAGTCTTTTGTTGTTTTGTTGATTTCAGGAAAGCTTTTGACATGGCCCTAGGGATAAGTTATGGTGCAAAATGCAAGAGCTTGGTATCTTGTGCAACTTAGAGCAACGACTCATAGACTCTATGAAAAAATGTGTGTATTAAAATCAGAACTCAAACATGCATTTCAGAGAGCTTTAAGAGCGACATTGGTGTTAAGCAAGGTTGTCCTTTATCACCCACACTCTTTGGTTTATATATAGACCAACTTGAAGAATTGTTAAATATGGAGGGTGGCGATGGTATTTGGTTGGGTGAGTATGTTATAAGGCTTCTTCTATATGCTGATGACCTTATATTGATTGCTACGTCCGCTCAAGGATTGCAAAAACATTTGCTCACACTTGATTTTTTTGCAAAAAAGTGGGTATGCAAGTTAATATCAACAAGACCAAGATTATGATCTTTAGCAATAGAAGGAAAAGAAATCAGCAACAATTTTTCTTTGAGGGTAGTATTCTAGAAGAAGTAACCAACTACAAATACTTGGGGATTGACTTCAACAACAAACTTACTTGGGAGACTTGTAGAAAAAAAAGAGAATGACAGGAGGGTGGAAAGCCCTTTATGCTTTACAAAACAAATGCAAAGAAGCAAAGTTATGGGATTGGAAAACTACTCAGACCCTTTTTGAATTATTAGTTACTCTATTGTACTTTATGGGTGTGAAATATGGGCCAACAACATACCATTATCAAAATGGAAACAAATTGAGAGAATTCAAAAACATATGATCACAAGCAAGTTCAAGTTGAAAGTTTTTGTCCCTTATGAGATTCTTTTAGCTGAAACAGGTGCAGTTCCAATCGAAGCCATTCTTTATGATTCGACTTCTAAGATACCTCAACAAAATTGAACAAATGACAACAAGCAGGTGGCCCAACATAGTCTTCAAAGAGCCATTATGCAGGAGAAAAAGGTCATGGGTGAATCAAAACATCAAGTGGATGAAAAGATGGAATATTGAATGGAATGCATGGCCCAAAGACAATAAAGAAATAAAAGCATTTGTAATAGATAAGGTCCACAAAGCTATGTGGGATAAAAGAGGAAGAAAAAAGAGATACTACCTCGAAGAATTTAACTACACTTGTGATCATCAACAAAAGGCCTACATAGGGGCCCTCATCCCTTGGAGAGCTAAGATTCTCATAGCTCAACTAAGGACTAACTCCCATCGGCTTAGATGCGAAACAGGTAGATGGAAAAGGCCTAAAGAAAAATGGGAAGAGAGACTCTATGTCTTTTGTTTGGATGGGGCAGTGGAATCAGAAAAACACTTTATTACAGAATGCAATGCTTATAATGACATTCGTTTGAGATATGCAATCAATTTCACGACATTGTCATTATAGGTTATGTTCAATGAGGAATTGATAGCTAAAATGGGGGACTTCATCATCAAGATTAACAAAAGAAAATCAGAATTAATGAAACTAAAAAGAATTGATTTTACTCTCACAAACTATTTTTAACTAGGTAGGTGAACGTTAATTTTTTTAATTTGATGAACGCTACGAAGTTATTTATGATTCAAAAGCTTTAGTGTTGGCCTTTGCAAATAAAGTGGGAGGTGGGATCTTAGGTGGCCACCGCTCCTTGTCGCCGACGTGGCATTCTTGAGAATTACCAAATGAATATAAACACGCGTTCAAATTTATTCGACACAACTCCCTACTTTTTCCCCTCCAGCTTTTGTATTATTATCGGTGAAAGTAAGAACATAGAAAATAATTTGAAAAATGCCAGTAGCTCGGCCGGAGCCTCAGGAAGTTCAGTGATTGCTCATGTCGATTTGGATTGCTTTTATGTCCAAGGTACATGCTACTCATTTTCCCTCCATTATCTTCAAATCTTACTCGCAGTGGATTACACTTGTTATTCCAGAGATCCCTAAAATCCACTCCAGGGTTTAAAGTTCCCGCGCCAGTTCGATTTCATGTAATTATGTTGAGTTTGTTGCATGTATCAACCTTGAAAGGCATGTTTTTATTGCCAAAGGTAATTAGGGTTAAGGGATCCTAGACCCGGGAAATTGTTGACTGAGATGGCCTACTCTTTGATAGATAACGGTAACCAATTAAACTGGTACCTTGTAAGAGGCGGCTAAGTGGCAGGGTATTCATTGGGCATTTTTTCACAAAATATATGTTCTAAATCGTGAAATATAAAAAAAAGTCTTTCGCCAGGGTTTCATATAAAACTAGTTAAAGCTGTATGAATCGCTGAAGGTTGCATACATGAATACGACATTCAATGTTTTTTTAAAAGTATCTTATTATAGTTTTTTTCAAAAGTATCTTATCATAGATTTTTTTCCCTATTATTTTTGGGATAACGTTTAGCCCTACCATTCTGTTATCAGCTAATTTTGACTTCACAAAATTATGACGTGAAATTTTTTGAAATTTTCGTAAGTGTCTTTTCTCGCAGTTTATTACCCTCATCACGATCGTCTTATTCTCATGGTCATTTTGGTTTTCGTTTCATCCATTTTGAATAAGCCCTTCTCCCGCTATGACACAAATTATGTTTTAATTATTTAATTAATATTTACCTTGTTATTTAATAAAATTAATATTTATTAAATTTTAGGGTTTTTAATTAATAAATATTAATTTAATACTCATAAAAGTTGTTCGACAAACTTGGAAGAACTTTTTTTTAAAATTGCCGTAATTGTTGTGAGCAATTCTCTGGGGTAATTATTTTTCTGCTTCCAATTCTGTGGACAATTTCAATTTTGCTTCTATCATCCGGAAATTGGGAAGGAGACGGTTACAAGAGGTTGTAGAAGCGGGAGAAATTGGGAAGAAGGAGAAACAAGGAAATATTGCAGACATCCAGAGCCAGAAGAAGGAAAAGCTCATTCTATAGGCACTCCTCGGCTTTCACACAGAAACCTAGCACGAGCATTAGCTAGAGCCAGGCAACCTTGAGAGTTCCAGGTAGTTGTCTCCATTTCGGGATCACAAGCTTACAAGAAGCCATCCTTCTCCAATTGTTCCGGATCCTCCATGCTCTGTGCAGAGTGCCTGATCCGTATGGCATGCTAAATTCCGCTCGAGTTCAAATATTTAAAAAAGAGACTTAGGTTTCAGAGGTTTTATCTTCTCTGCACTCTGTATATTTTTATTTAAGCTATTTATTTTGTTGTATTGTGCCAGATTGAGCACACATACTAAAAACCAGCCAATGTTGGAATGAAGAAGGAAGTGGAGGCCCCATTCGCTGCCCAAGGAAGTGAGATCCACGTGGGTGAAAGCTTGGAGAGAGGCAAATACCAACAAGAAGTCTGTTTTTGAGATCCATGCATAGCCTGAAGGGAGAAGATCAACATGCAGAGGGTAAAAGAAATCTGCCCACACACAAGGAAATAGCCAAAACCATTCTACACGCCTAGCTGTTTGAAAGGAGAGCAAAGGTCAGTAAAGAAAACAGATTTTTCCACGTGACAAGCAAGCAATATTCACAAGCCATCATGAAGTCAAAGTAAGAAGCCACACATGCATAGGAGGAATTAATTTAAAGTCAAAATGCCCATTCGCTGCCAAAGAAGTTGAGATCAACGTGGGTAAAGGCTGTTAAAAGCCACGCATTTCCTGAAGTCAAAGTAACAAGCCACGGATGCATAGGAGGAATTAAGTTAAAGTCAAAATGCCCATTTGCTACCAAAGAAGTTGAGATCAATGTGGGTAAAGGCTGTTAAAAGCCACGCATTTCTGAAGTCTGCACACAATGTCTTGCTCAAAGAGGCCACACCAAGGGTGAAGGAAAGCCCACACATTTTATTAAATGCCAAGCATATACAGGCCCACGTGCTGGTTTTAGAGAGCTGTCCAGTCAAAGAAGAGCCCACACGCATGCAACAAAAGGTGAAGTTCAACACATTGTTCCAGATCATACTCCCATGTATAATATATAAAAAAGGAAATATGTATGCGGAGTTAAAGAATCCATGTTTTAGTTATTAAAAAAAAATCCAACGCCTAGCAAAGAGAAGGAATCCACGTCTTCACCAGGAGTTCTCCAGGCATCGTAGGCCACACAAATAAAAAAATCATTCCCACGCGTGTAGCAAGCAGGAGTAATTCATGCCAGGGAAAGAAATAATTATCCAACGCATTCAAACGCCAGCGAAAAGAAAAATTACAAGTTCAAAGTATTTGTCAGAAGATCAGAGTAGTTCCCACGCCTAAGCTCGAGCTATTGGCAATGCAAAGAAGTAGAAAATTAATAAAAAATTCAAGATCGATCCTGCACATATCCATTGCGACCGGATAATATTAAAAAAATTTATTTTTGCCGCGGTTTGTATCTGTCAAAGTAATCAACTTTGGAGCTCGATATCTCGAAGTTGAATGATTTTCGTGAAAAACCAATCATTGCCCACAATTTTACTCATGTTAAGGTGCTTCCATACTCATTTGCAAATGCACAACACCTCATTTGATATTTTCACAAACCCAAATAAAACGCAGTTTGTTTGAATTTTGCCATGCGCACTATTTCATCTTGTTAGAAGGCCTACTTTGAGAATCCGTATTTCGGGTTGAGTGATTTTCGAGAAGAACGGTTTGGTTCGTTGAATTCTCCCCAACTTCATGTACTTCTTTGCCAAATTGCAAATGCACAACACCTCGTTTGATATTTTTATGGATCCAAATAAAACACAATTTATTTGATTTTCACGCGCATACGCTTTAATTTTCAACTTGTCGAGAGACTAACTTCAAGAGTCGATATTTTGAACTCGGATGATCGTCAAGAGGAAAGGATTGTTTCTTTGGATTCTCCCCACATTCATATGCTCCCTTGCCAAGTTGTAGATTCCCAGGTGACGTTTGATATTTTCCCAGGCTAAAACCAAACAGATTTTCACAGTTTTACACTTGCATTTTCTTGGCAGTTTTAGAAGAGTCAACTTTGACCTTTAATATTTGACTAAAGAATTTGATTTGGGAAAAAACCCTTTGACAGCAAACTTGTGGTACCTTAATAGACTTCCTCATCTAGTGAGAGCTTCTCAGAACAAGATTTGCTATTTTTCCCAGGGCAGTTTCGAGGCGATTTGTTCAATTTTAAAGTCTGGAAGTAATAGCTAGAAATCAAGCTTTTGTCGCTTTTGTCACAATCATGTCATCTTCAAACAAAATGATGTTGTGGTATGGGTCCCAGGGAATTCTACCCACCTCGACGCTCCATTCAGAGTATGAGAACATCGTTGATACCAACTTGGGACACATCGACATAAGTCGGTTCTGCGGTCGCATATCAACTAAAGGTGAGTCACAATTTTCTCGATGTTTGTTCCAAATTGGTCATCACTTGCATGGATGCACTCGACACTTGCATAGTGTGGCGATTCAACTCCAACGGCTCGAAGTGAATTGCAATCTCAACTCTTGGAAGATCTTCTCAATGGCAAAAGATCATGAGCTGGATTCTGACAAGCCAGGGTGGCGTAATGACTACGGTCTCACGACAAATGAAGAATTCATCATGGAAGGTATTCGGAGCATGTGGAGAATTGTGTGTAATTGTGAATGCGAATGTGAATAAAGACAAAATTGCTCACACTAGGATGTTGCTCAAACGGAGAGGTGGATGAATTGCTCAAGTTTCAAGCTCGGCTCTCTTGTCATTTGGAGGATTACGGAGCACGGTCAATGAGTTCATTCCCGTATGACCGGGATAGGTGGACTCTTGGCCCAATGGATAAGGCACTGATCCTAGGTGTCTTGATCTAGGTGGCACGTTGTTGACTAGGATGTCTATGTGTGTGTCTAAGTCATTTAAGTGGGGTCCACATGTACCCATTGTTTTTGTTATAAAGTGGTGTTATTAAACTCACTTTTGGCAAATCTTTGGATAACTTAAGTGATTTCTATTTTTAGTTGCTTTTAATAAAGTTGGTTGAAAAAGTCAAAGTCACTTAAGATGCCCTATTTAATGTTCATGTAAAACCCTAACTACTTTGTAACCAACTTTTGGGTTATAAAAGGAAGTCAGGGGCTCATTTGTAAGGGTGACTTTGAGAGAGGAGAAGAAAATACTTTTTTTGTGTAAGCTTTGTTTCAGAAAGAAACTGTGTTATTTTGTGAAGACGTTTTGGAGTTAATGAAATATGAACTTTATGTCCCATTCATTATCTCTTGTAGCATTTGATGTTTTATGTTCATTAGATGTTAGATGTTTAAATTTTGCATGCAAATATTGTCTTTGATTTTATTATCAACGCTATTAATATGTTGTTCTAGTTCACAAAGTGATCAAACTCGATTATCTACTTGCTCACGTCTGTTCCTTTTATTCATTCTCGTTTAGCCGATACAAACTCTGTTTTATTTGTGTTAGTTATTTATTGTTCTTCTCCATGCAATATTAGGCTCTACTTTTACCTAACTATTGCATGTTCCTTCCATCCATTCCTTTCCTTCATTCCATTCCATCTCCCTCATTCACTTTTCTTTCCATTGATGTTCCAAAACCCCCACACACAATTTTGAATGTACAAATGTAAATATAGTTTGGGTTTTTAATAAAGACATCCTCACCTTCATTGAGGAGCGACTTCGTTCCCATATTGTTGCATGTCATTTGCATGCGTGCAAATCCATATGCTAACACATTCTATACTCGTAAACATTTACTCTAATTTAATTCCCTGTTGAGGGGCAAGGACAAACCAATTCAAATCTTATTATCCGCATACCAGCATTTTGCATGCCGATTTCTCTTGAAAATACTTGTCATTTCATTGAATAACTTTAAAGTGTTCGACATATGTTTCTTGGGGAGGTGATAAGCTCTACACATAAACTTATATATATCTGCAGGTGATTTCATTTGGAATTTAATCTTAATCTATTTGAGATTGTAGAACGGTTCGAAATTTGCCAATTTTTCAGAACAAGGAATATTTTAAGGGACTACAAGCTTTTTTCAAAGTGTAGAATGTTTATAAAATGCTTTAACTTAATAAAATAAGAAGAACAATCTGGTTTATGGGATAATCTTGACAAATTTTATGTGTTACATAAGTACTTGGTTAGCGCAGTATGAATAGATTGTTTTTGATTGGTAAAATGAGTTATTCTATTGGGTCCCTTGCCCTTTTGAAACAAGAAGAAAGTACATAGCTTAGAAATAGAAGGCCCGTGGATCTTCCTTAATATTCAAAACCCCATTTTTCCTTTTAACTGGAAAAACAGTTGAACCAACTATACTTGCTGCCACATAACATAAAAACATATATAACTACTACATGTGAGGGAGCAAGAGGCAAGCTAAAAGATGGCCTTGTAAGGCATGTTATTGTTGATTTTGGAGGGATCTCGTAAACCACTATGCACTATGCACTATGCACTATGATTCGAGCTGATTCCATCCTCTCCGAACCAGTGTACTAGAATGATTCGAGCTGATTCCATCCTCCAAAATATGAACTAACTAGAACCACCACTATACCCAAAAAGCCAACCAAACACATGGGAGTAAGCCTTCACCACGAAGCACAACTTTGAAAACAGCCCCCATATGAACTAGGATGGGGAAGCAGGACCTCACTTGACTACGAGCCACCAAAAGAGCATCAAGGTCGACCACAACCATCTAGACTCAGCCATAGGGGGTAGAGCGGGAGATTACCTTTTAAGCTCATGCCATCACCACTAGAAGGTACAAAGAGGGGAAAAAAGACAACCCCGTTGGGTGGATGTGAGGGGGCAGAATAGGATGGGGTAGCACAAAATGGTGAGTTCAACTCCCAAACACACCACCCTCCACCACACTTTACGAGAGGTCCTTTTTCCACATAAAGAGATAGCATTTTATTTAGAGTTTTGCATTGATCTTCCATAGAGCAACTCTTTTTCCATTACTAAAACCTTGTCCTCCCACACCACAACACAATCTAGACTCCTCTCCAACACTCCTCTTCTTAGCCATAGGGGTAGAGCTCTACTTGGGACCCATTTGATCCCTTTTAAGGCTTTCAGATTTGGAAAAGTGGGCAAACAACGAGTGGGAACACCCTTTTCTAGAAGGTATTTTGAGATGTTATCCTTTGCCACAAATGTGACCACAAAGATTACTTTATCAAAGTGAGGCCATATTGGTTATTGGTTGTGGTTGTATTAGCAACTCTTATTACTTCTACCTAATTTTCAACCACTCATGTATACGTAAAAGACTCAACAACCCTCTAAAACAAGCTAATCAAATAGATTAACAATTTAATAATTGAAGTAAGCTATGTTTATTACAAAATTGAGAGAGAATCAACTTTGTGTGTGAACTAGATCATGCTCATGGTTTGACACATAGTTTGCCTATTCGGCGAGTACTCGCCTAAATTTACTCGAGATGAATATTTGCCTATAAAACTCGCCATTTGCTTTGCGAATATTGGTGAATACTTGCTGAGAATATTCAACAAATATTTGCCAATATTCGGCGAGTTTGACCTAAACTCGCCCATATGCTGGTTTAATGCGGAAAATGGGAAAAACACAGGTTTCACATTGAAAAAATGCTGATTTTTGTCTTATAAAGGCATCACACTCCCTCACTTGTAATCACACAACTATTGAGCATCCTAAAACGAGGAAGAGGAAAATGTAAATTATTGTAAATTGTAACTTGCGTAGATATGCAATTTATGATGATAATTTTCAATGACAATCATCATAAATTCATAACACTTATTAGTTGGTTGTTGTATTTGCATGATGATGCGATTATGTACTATATTTGTATTCAAATCTAATACAAAACACTTCCCCAACATTTTACAGACTCATTTGATACATTTTGTAACTATATTTTGCATAAAGAAATTTGCGTATTTTTAAGTTGGCGAATATTCCCAAATATTCGTTTGAGTCAATTGTTTTTGGGTCTATCGAATAGTTGCCGAATACGAGTATGCGAACTATGGTTTGACATACTTGACAAACTAAGTCACCGCATTCGCCAATTTAATGCAAAAATGTGGAATTTGCCGAACAACAAGCAATTGAAACAAATTGTTAAAACTTGTGATTTAATTCGCCGTGTAATATTCCCTACCTGTTTGGTAGTTTGACTTTGCATTCATGGTTATTCGCTGCCTGCTAGTGGTCATAGAAGCCAATGGGATAAGAAATCGAATGGAAAAATTAAGCGGGGCTTGACACCACAACAACTAGAGTCCTTGATGGACATGTTGGTGATATCATTGTGGAGATAACGAGGTCAAAGAAGCCCAAGAAAAAGCTCGCGCTAGATATACCGTCAGAAATCTAGGGGCAAACGATTAGTAAGCGTTGTTGAATCTCTTGGAAGATGTCCTCAGCATGGAGATAATCCACTAAAGCAAATTCGTCCAAGCCTGATACGATGCTTTTGACTTCGATCCCTTCTCCAAATACTCGGGCTGCTGCGCACCAGGATACCCCTTTAATTTGGTTTTACAATTATTTTTTTAATTTTAGGTCTAAATTTCTTTAATGTTTATTATATATTTTATATTTTTTTTGTTATAGTTTGTTTTTAAAATACCTGTACCCCTTTAATTTGGTTTTACAATTTTTTTTAATTTCAGGTTTAAACTTTTGTAATGTTTATTATATATTTTATATTGTTTATGTCATAGTTTGTTTTTAAAAGACCTGTTGTATATTTAGATTATTTTTTCTAATTTATTTTTGTTTATTACATATTTAATATTTTAAAAGTTATATGTTATAGTTTATTTTTAAAAGATCCTGTTTTATATTTATATTATTTTTTATAATTTGTTTTTGTTTTAAATTTTTTAATTTAAAAAATAAGTACATCTCTTTGGTTGATTTTTTTGTTTGCTTATTATCTAGGGAAACCCGCAAAAAAAGTACATGAAGTTGCCAAAGATGGCATCACTCATCTTTTGGCAGCTTAGAAAATACGCATTATCGCGAAAAAAGGTGGTAGAGTCTCTGAAATGAGACATTGTCCATTTGGCCAACTTAATACATCAAAATACATCCAAGCTGCATACATAAACGAGATACAAAAAGCTACATAATTATAGAAACTATGGTAGATTGCTTAAATGCCAACTCCTTCGCCACTGCTTCGCCCCAGGAAGACCACATCTGAATCCATGGACATAGCTTGGTCTGACTCACTGGAGGTGCCCTCGCAGGGGAAATTCACAATCGCCTCGGGAGGAAGCTCCAATCCCAGTGTTTTGTTATGATCTTTTGCCTTGCGGCCAGGGGCTTTCACTGAAGCGCCTTGAGGATTACATGCGCATGGAAATTGGCTTCGGCTCCCCTCTTTTCCCCTGCTTGTTCGAGCTCAATGTGATCTAGGTGCGGTGAAAAACGCAGCAAAGTGTTGGAAAGCATATTGGCGCCGCAAATTCCCTGCGCCACATTAAAAATATTGCGCCTCCCAATTGTCTATTTAGGGTTCAACATCAAAGCTATGCAAATGGTTTTGGACCTCCTCCACTCACATCCATCAATATCCAGGGCAATTGACCAAATCTGCATGAGAGCAGATACCCCACATAACAGGGTTTGAATCTTCCCGTCCAACCAATCTTGAACGAAGCTTTTGTATCAACACTCGCGAAAGGCGAGGGCGGGAGCTCCGTGTTACCTTAGGACAGGCTTGGCCCTCGGCATATATCTTGCTTTACTTGGCCTCCGGTGCTTTCGCCATCTCTCGGAATGAACACGCCTGAAAGAAGCGTAAACCCAATTCGGCGTACCAAATAACCCCCGAGTTGCAATACTTAAAGGCTAGGAAGAAATGCCACATGAGTCATTCGAAATTTCAATCAATGCAATCCTCACTGTCGCACCTTCCACACGAGCGGAGGATATCAACCCGAGAGGAGGCTCGGAATACAAAGACCGCCCCAATTAATGGATTAAATCATGATTTAAGGCCTTTTGTAAGGCCAATGGGAAATTGTTGGTCCATTTCTTTTGAAAAATTCCCTCTCTACCCAACAATCCATCCCCCATATTAGCTAAATGATCTGCAGAGAAAGAATTCCTTGATCTCGAAAATATGAGTAAAACGGACCTCCTCAAATCTAGACAGTCCTTGAAGGATTTTCGGGATAATTTGATTTAATATCCAAGCCTTCGAGGAGCGAGAGGAGAGAGCATCAATGATGATTTTAGAATCACCTTCAATCCATAGCCTCTTTCATTGAAAGGAGCCAATCTCCCTGAGACCCTATAGAAGAGCCATACCTTCAGCAAGATTGTTGGAAGATTTGCCACAATCTAGAATCAACATAAAAATTGGTTGCCCTTGAGAGTCTCGAACTAGGCAACCTCCTCCAGCAGGCCCAGGATTACCCTTTGAGGCCCCATCAAAATTCAGCTTTACCCATCCACTAGGTGGCGGTTACCACCGATTTTCCGATTTTAATCCAACATTTGAGCCCCATTAACAGGATTCTTTTAGTCGAATTTAATCACGAATTTTATGTCTATTTTTTTAGCAATGAATTTTATATGAATATTGTCCTTCACGGATTTGAACACGAATTTGAATGCGGTGACATAGCTACAATAATAGTGAAAATGGCTTCACTATAACTCCTTTACAAGAAACAACCTCATTGAAGAATGCATATGAATGGGGACATAATCTATAATTCACCAAACACAATTGTAGGGGTAGAGCTCATTGGGGACCCATTTGATCTCTTTAAGGCTTTCATGAATTGGGAACACCCTAGAAGGTATCTTGAGATGTTATCCTTGGCCACCAATATAAAGCTTACTTATGAGGCCATATTGGTACTCATGCGAAACAGTTGCGCTGCGATAATGTACGAGGGGAGCTAGTGAGAATCTCCTTGATATTTGTGTGGTATTTCCTATTCGTAATTCATTCCTTAGTTGTGAGCCCCGTAACCTTCAACGATGTTTGCCAAGCTAGGAGCCCAAAGGGTTCTTTCCAAATTTGAGTGACAATAGGAGGAACAAGGATCCCCCACTTACCAAAAGAGGGGAACCGTTTTCCACTTAAGGAATATAGGAAAATTTATTTAGAGTTTCGTAGTAAACTTCACATAGAGGAACTCTTTTTACCATTGCTCAAACCTTGTCCTCTCAACAGACCACCGTCGATCCATTAACACCCTACTACGCTACTTATTCTTTAGCACTTTCCTCGATCCAACAATTCTTGGGCCAAATTTGTAGAAGCCCCCAAAGGTCGAAAGGGGAGGGGCCGGATGAAAAGTTTCCCAAATTATCTATAGATTTGGCAAAGTGGGTAGAACAATTGGTGGGTGTTAGCATATATAAAGAGAAGAAAGAATTAGAGAAGGCAAATTGCCTTTGCTCAAATGGCATAGGCAGGTCCAATTTATTATAGGAGGTGGTTACACTTCGGTCGAATAGATTACAACCGTATCACAACTACATATCAGTTTTACATGTTATATAAAGCACTATATTTTAACAACCTCTCTTAATGACTAAACCGGAAACAAGACAAAGTTTGTCCCAAAATTTTACAAATTTCCTAAAGCCCATATGTTTAGTCATTACATTTATAGATCGTGCCATAGGTTGTACTTTAAAATCAGCAGCTATGATGATGTTGTGTTGCGGTGTCGAATGAAGAAGAACCGCAAAACAAAAATATGGTCCCATGAACAAAGGATATGGCAAGTGGTCCACTGGTTCTCTCATTACGTGATTCATTGACCAGTGATGAATCACGAATTGCTGAGAGTGTCAGCCCCATCTCCAGAGTGCTAAAATCAGAACCTTGGAGAAGTGGATTGAAAAATTTGTTCCAGGCTTGTGTAGCTTGCTGGAGTTTGTATAGAGACTCGGTTATCCTGCAATCAAAGTCACCTCGATCATGTCCTTGCAACACCGTGTAGTGCTCATCCAACTTTCTCATAAGAGAAATGTGACCATCTCATGCAAAGAGGAGTTAGAACCAACTCCGCAATAGTAGGAGAAATAACCATCTCTGTCCCAGTAGTGGTCTCCGTCTCTGCAGTGGTAGGAGTGACTGCAAATGACCAGTATGCTGCCCTCGTTTTCCCTTCTCTATGACCGTTTCCAGCGTATTATAGGAATGAAACGAATCGTGACCTCACGTTTTTGCCTTGAACCACGATTTTTCACCCAAAAAAAACGACTGTAAACGCAAGTAGTTTGTGCCCTATCAAACTGCGACTGGGCTTCCTCAAACCATTTGCACTCTCCCGTACCCTTCAAGGGCTTCCTCGGGCTGCGAACCTTTGACGCTCTGATACCAATGTTAGCATATACAAAGAGAAGAAAGAATTAGAGAAGGCAAACTGCACTGCTCAAATGACACAGGCAGGTCCAATTTATTATAGGAGGTGGTTACACTTCGGTTGAACAGTTACCAACCGTATCACAACTACATAACAGTTTTACATGCTATATAAAGCGCTATATTTTAACAGTGGGAACACCAGCTTTGCCAAAATTTGGAAGGAGTAGAAGACAAGTGATTACAGCCAATTTATGATGAAAATCTTCACAAATGTGACCAAGAATAAGCCCGGATCAAGATATCTCATTCATGAATCAAATTGATACTTATACTCGACTTAGATTGGTTGTGATCCTACTAGTTAGGATACAACTCTTATTACTTCTACCTAATTTTCAACCACTCCTATTAACGTAAAAGACTCAACAACCCTCTAAAATAAGCTTATTGAATAGATTAACAATTTAGTAATTTAAATAAGCTATGTATAAGACTAAATTCCTAACATTCCTCTTTATTACATATGGTTCAAAGATTGGAAGAGAATTGACTCTATATGTGAATTAGAACATACTCACAGTTTGACATACTTACAAACAGTAGTGAAAATGCCCTCACTATAACTCCTCAATAGGAAACAACCTTGTTGAACAATGCATATGAATGGGGGCATAAGGTACCATTCGCCAAACACAATTGTGGGAATTGGCCTCATAACACATATTAATAGGGACACATGTAACAATATGAAATTCGAATAGGGACATGCTCAATTATTCCCCTAGATACAGTAGTGAGATCGGGCTTCACTACATTTCATTAGTGGAATTCGATTTCATTGGACAACAATAACATTGGTAGTGGGAATCAACCTCACTACATCCTTGGGTCGGACTAGGCCTCACCTCAGCCGCTCCTTTGGTTGGAGTGGACCTCACTGAACAATTGTTAAAAGAGTAGTGGGACTGGGTCCTCACTATATATTCTCAGTGACAACTGATCCTCATTGATCAACAATACCTTGTGTGGCAGGACAATGGTCTTCATCATCACCTTCACTTTGGGATCACTATCTTTAGCTTTAATCTTTTTTTTTGGCTTTGGATTCCCACCAAAGCAATAAATTGGTCTATGAGCTAATAGCGAGCTCAAGATCGATAACTATCCTCCATCCTCCTCTTGAACTTGTTGCAGTTAGCTAAGTCGATCTTGACGGTCCTATGGATCAAAAAACATTCCATGGAGCTCTCTTATGGTTTTGGAAAGCTCTTGAAGGTATTGGCAACAAGTAGTGCATCCATGGATAAGAGAGCCTCCGCACACACTACCCCAAAATAAAAAAAAAAAATTCAGAAGAGTTTATAAGGATGTCAGGTATGCTGATAACTATCCTTTTTCTCACACCTATAACTATGTTCTTTCTTTCAAAACATATAAGGGAGACCTTGGAATGGAAAACTATTGATTACGATGAATCTGGAAAGCACAATATTGGTAGCACGTGCCTTGTTTATGGCCTTATTAACAAGTCAATAAAGCAAGGTCTTTTTACAATTTTCACTTGTAGGCTATGCAGTAAGTCATATGTGAAGTACAATGATAACGTGCTTTTGAGGCCCACAATATTTTATATGTAGCAAGAATTAGACAAAATTTTACGCTACCTTAAAAAAGAGATAATCAATCAAATTATGACCACGTATAGTCATACATTTTTCCACTTTGAAGCATTAGTTTAGAGAGGAAAGTTGATAGTTCAAGTAAATGAAATTAAAAATATCTATGGCATAAAAAATGGAAGTGAGAGTTTGGAGTGCGTCATGCATGGAATGATGTGCTTTTGCGATATGGAGAGAGGAAGGGAATGCATAGAAGAAAAGGTCTATGGATTAAAAAAGAGGCACACTCTAGTGTGAAGAAAAAAAAGAATAAATAGGATAAGAAAAATAATAGCACACGGTGCCAAACACAAAAACTCATGCTTGTTTGGCTGTGATTTGAGGTAATACCTTGAGGAACAATTGGAGCTTAAACAAAATCTTATTTCGCGGACTTGACTGGGTTAAAGACCAACAAATCTGATTGAGTTTTGAGTGACAATATTATTTAGATTGTATTTGACAGTCAATTAGTATTCCAGATCATAGAAACACATTAAATGTATAACAAATGAATCAACACAAATCCCTGACTTGTCTACAAATGCTTATAGCTATAGCTACTAGGAGACAAGTACAGAGAACGCAGTATGAGGAGACAGGGGCGAGACAAATATGCCTTTTTAAGAAAATAGGAGATTGTTACTCAGAGATGGCAATATATATATATATATATATATATATGTAAATATGTATGTAAATTTTAGAGTAAACAATATCACACAACATAATATAGCCCAAGAAAACATAAATAAATTTTTAAGGTAAAGATATTAGTTGTCGAAAAAGACGAGTAATTTTAATGATATTTACCTTTGATGTCTCATCATATCTAAAGGTCAAGAGTACAAAATATAAAAAAAACATTGAAATGCAAGTCTTCAAGATGAGTACCAGTCTTTGAGACCAGTACTAGTCTCCAAGATGAGTATGATTCTTCGAGATGTGTACCGGTCTTCGAGATGAGTACTAGTGTCTAAGACATGTTTCTAGTGTTAGGATATGAGTCTTTGTGCAACACTGCTAATAGACAAATGTCATACTTGTCATTGTATTGGGAAAATCGTCCTCAAGTCATCCAAGTTGTTGAGCTTCTTTTTGTAGTTCTTTAAAAATTTATTTCACTCATGCACATAACCATCCCATTTAGATCATATTGACATGAAATAATATCACATTTCCTTCATACAAAAATGAACTACAATCTATTATGCTACTGACATGGCAATCAATATTGATTCTTTTTACACATATTTGATCTTAGTCTGCACTCATTATATCATTAGATCTATGATGTGAAACAACAATTTTATCAAAGCATATAATGTTTGCTACGTAATTATCTCGAGGGCAGCAAACACTCCGAATCAATTCCCTCTGCAAAAATGCCTCCTTAGCTGAACACAAAATAATTTTATAAATCTCTCACATATTTCCACAGGATTTGCTTTGCTCGATACCAAATGAAAACTTCAGTAAGCCCATATCAGGATATCTCCTTCATAATTAAAGTGATACTAATACCTAACTTAGGTTGGCTGTGATCCTATTAGTTAGAATACCACTCTTATCACTTTTACCTAATTCCCAACTGCTCCTATGTACGTAAAAGGCTCAACAACCTTTTAAAACAAGCTAACCAAATAAATTAACAATTTAATAATTTAACTAAGCTAACTATGTGTAGTACTAAATTCTTAATAAAATGGAGTCCACTCTACAAGTTACCCTTCCCCAACCACCAAAAGCTAGAACATGACAGATGAAATCTTGTTCCATACCCTTATTGACCTCAAAGCACTTATGCAATTGTTTTGACAAGATCATGCCTCCAAAAGCCACATTTGTACGCGAAAAAAATCGTTGAGGAAGCCATGGAAGCTTTCGCAGAAGATCAATAGAAGAGAGCATATAAAAAAACCAAAGAAAAACATGGAGAAGGTGATGGCGAGTGAAAAAGATGGTGGTTCTACGGTTAAAACAATTTGATGTTGACTGGACACCCCCAAAGAAATGTGTCAAGCCAGGTGCATTTCCTTTAGGAGGTGGCATTCTTCAGATGTTACATTGCCACTTCTACACAAGGTTGGAGGTGTAGTGTTATAAATGCCTCCAAAAATCAAACAAGATGATTGAGCATTCAATTCTATTTCCTCTTATACAAAAAGTTCGTGGATCTATTTATTATATTATGAATTTTTCTATATATATTCTTTTTCTTCTTCAAGCAAACATCACAAAACTAACAACCAAATTACACACTTTGACTCCCAATCACCGTAATGTTATGAAGAATTAGTACCTCTAAACCCGACCAATCTGTCGGAAGGATGCTTTCGATCTTTGAGAACAAGATCTACAAATTGTTTAGCTTACCAAATAATGGGAGAAAGAGATCTGTTGGGAATAAGCTTTAATCTCGAGTGGGGTAACAGTTTAATTGAGCTTTGATAGGGGTGCTTCCTTTGGTCATCCCATTGATGACCAACATAGTCACCTTTCCATTCCAATTTATTGACTCGTGAGCCCTAGCTAGTTGGCAGCCTTCTACTAGGGTTTTAGCCTTCGCCTCATTGTTAGACCCAAAGGGAAGAATGGAAGAGGATGCGACCACAAATGCCCCTAGAGTTGATGAAGGATACACCCCAAACTAGCTCACCCTAGGTTGCCTAGGAGGCACCATTGAAATTCATCTTAACGTAATCTTCTTTAGGAGCCGTCCATCTCACAAGTGAGTGATCTATACCGTAGGCTCTTATACCATGAAGAGGGGGAGGAGTATGAGTACATTTATTTTGAGACAATTTTTATTGGGGTGGAGAATAATGAATACAACTTCAATAGGGTTTTTTTGTTTCCCAAATTCGACATTTCGATCCACAATATTGGGACATAAGCTTTTTCTTGGAGAGGAGAGGAAATCATCTTGATTAAATATGTTGTAATCATGACGCAAATATGAGTTAACCAATATCAATAATTTTTTTTTGATTAAGGTTTAAATTTACCGAATCAAAAAAGGGGGAAATCCTTGACAAACATACATCCACAACATTCCCCAAAAGATCAAAAGCCTTGAAGGGAGAAAAACCGAACACAAAAACACACAAAAGGCTAGGTCATAGTCTTTGATCCCATATCAACATAATTTATCGATCATCATTAAATAATGTAACTAAATACTTATCCCTAATTCTTCTCTTAATAATCATCATTTATAAAAGTTTTGTTTTTTTATGATTGGAAAAGGTTGTTGGGATTGCTCAATGGTTGATGCCTTTTTTCTTTCACTAGATAGTGGATTGCAATTTAACTTGTTTCTCTAGATGATTGAAATTTGAATCTCTTTCCTATCAAAATTGAATTATTTTTCCGAGAATTGATTGGCATTAATTCATTAAGTTCTTGTTCTTCCATTATGAGATTGGATCCTTGACAAAGCATCCTCGAGAATTATAGGCTATAACTTGCTATCTTGGTTTTCATGGCTATTATAGTCTACACTCATAGTTCCCATCCAATTGTGGTATTTTGTAAATACTCTCTTAGGCCCCAAATGCTTTGTGTGCCATTATGTGTGATTCGATTATGAAGTGATTAACTTGTGGCACACATTTCCTTGTGACGTCTTGTTTGCTCTGTTGTGCCCTCTTGCTTCCCTGCTTTGCCATCGTGACCTCCTGCGCTCCCGTGACCTGCCCTCTTACTCGCTCCCGTCGTGCCCTCTTGCTCTACTCCTATTTCTCCCCTTTCTGCCGAGTTTTCTCCTCCCCTCCCGTTGCACTCTATTTGTTTCTCCACACTCTTGACTTCCTTTTTAGCGAATAGGAGGAAGCTTCGCTTGCGTTTGAGCCCGCACGAATAGTTTATTGCTGGTGTCGATAATCATAATCCTAACCCTTCATAGACTCCTCGTGATCACTTTCATGACCAGCTAGGCATGTTACTACCCTCATGGTAATGTTCGCTGGGGCACAAATTATGCAAAAAAACACTCACATTAAATGAAGCACGACTGCCAGTAATTTGCGAGTGTGGTGAAGGAACCAATATTTTCCGTGAATCGTGATTTGTCTACTTCTAGTGCCTTGTCCTTTACATTGATTAACGAACTTGCGTCTTGTTCATGCCTCATTCTCTACACACAAAAACATTTGTTGACAATCGCATTTGGTGAAGGGCAGGCTCAAGCAATTATTCAACAACCAGATTGCAAGTTGATACTAGTCGCGACTTGATCTGGACACCATGTCACAACTGGGTGGTCTTTGGAGAAGGCTAGGGAGTTTGTGCTCGCTGCCCCCTCTCTGCAGTTCGTCCCTCGACCCCTTGTTTGTCTCTCCCTTGCAGTGGTGGTCTTTCCAGTGGACTGCTTTCTATCCAGGAAAGTATGGAACAATCTCCTCCCACAGATAGCAACATTAAAATGTTAACAGGAGCTACCAATTGAGAAAATAGAACTTGAGGAAAATAACGATATATTATAGGAACTACTCAACAAGGTTGAACGGATGGAAATTGTAAACCAAGGCCCTACACACGGAAGTTTGTGTTCTCGCCAACCGGGTTGCAAGTGGAATCTGAAAATGCTTTATTGAAAGAACAAATCTCCAGAAAGGCAAGCACTCTCCACTCTCCCAATGGCAACATACAAGCAAAGATCCACGATCTCAAAAATATGCGCAGTGACAATCAAAATGCAACAAGCTTCTTTCAAACAAGAAATTGAATCACATATTCAGTCATGGGCGAAGGTGGTTAAAGGGAACATTCCCCCACCTTTGGCGGCAGTTGAGGAGGTTGTCCAAGCCAAACTTGTGGAGGAATGCACTAGGCGTGAGCGTGAGCTGATTCTCAAAGTAAGGGGGCTTCGCTCATCCCAATTGTCACGGATCCCTTGATAGTTGGGAACTCTTTCATGAGAGATACTTTGGGTATTTAGGATATTCACCTAGGCGTGCACTGCTCGGTTACGAGGCTACCCTCTTTCCTTCGGTTCATGTCAACAACATATAGGCCCAAGGCTCTTAGGGCGAGAGGTCATCATTTCCCTCCCTAATAAGATCTTCCTTGATGAGGATCTTACCAGGTCATAGGTAGTCGAACTCAAACACTCCAAAGAACTAGTTATGGCAACTAAAGAAAGCAAGGAAGTGGGCAGTTATCAGAAACCTCTGGGCGTAATCAAAGACACTTTCCCTCCTGGATGGGAGTCTCGTCCTGGGTCTTCCAAATGACGGGCCACGAAGGGGGTGCAGTTGGGCAAGGGCATGACTATTAGATGTTGGAATGGGAATGGCTCCTTTTGGTCCTCACTTGGTCTTATTCTTGATGCTCTTAGTTCCGCAGACATCCTCTTCATCACAGAGACTCACGAGAGTCTAGTGAGGCCTCTTCCTGATATCACGAGTGTCAGTGGTACTCTGCGCACAGGCAGGAGACTAGGAACTTAGGTTGCGTCAGAGGTTTTGGAGGGTGGCCTGCTTGTATAGAGATTCGCTCCAGTAGGATCTCTTTGGTTGTCAGAGATGAGTTTGCTAGGTTCTTATGGGTTCGTATTCAGGGTGTGGGTCCCCACTGTAGGGATATTTACATTGCAGTGTGTTACTTCCCTTCGACATCCTCCCCTTATGCCATTCATAATGGCCCGATGGTGATCCCTTTACCGACTTGTATGACAATATTGCCTAGTACTCAGTGGTCGGTGAAGTCATCCTTCTGGGTGATTTCAATGCCCGCACTAGAGCACTCCAGTTCTATTCATGACCGCACGATGGATATGTTATGCACTCGAGAGTTGATCCAGAGATAGTGGGCTTGCGCAAGAAGACTTCAGAGGATGATTCAGGGCCTCTCACTGCTTATGGCCGACACCTCCTGCAGCTTGGAGAATCACATGAGCTAATTATCCTCAATGGGATTACTTGCTTTCTTGATTCGCATCTCTTCACTTGTCGACCACATGGTGGTGGTGTGAGTGTGGTGGATTATGTCCTTTCCAACCAAAGCTCCTTGTCACTTATCAACCACTTCTCTATTTCTTCCATTCCCCTTGCCGATCATGCTCTTCTCTCTGTGTCCCTCTGTGTCGACATTCCCCCCCTCCCGCCACTACCCCCTTTCATGGCCTCCCTCGTACCACTTTTCGTTTCGACGAAGGGGATCCTGATACCTTTTCCTCCAATCTTTGACAACTTCTCCCCCTTGAGTCCCAATTCTTTTCTATGGGTAATGTTGCTGCCAAATACACCCTCCTTTCCTCCATCATCTGGGAGGCCTCCCTCATGTCCTTTCCTAGTTCCACCCGACCTTCCTCTGCCTCCCACCAACGGAAAACTTGAACAAATGGTATGATGATGAGTGCAAAATCTTCCACAGACAATTACGACATGCCTTTAACCAGGCCCATCCCTCCTATCCTACCTTGAAAGCCTCTTCTTATTTGTCTCCTTCGCCGAAAAAATGCCTCTTCATCTCCCAACATAGACGAACTTTATGTGAGTCTCTTCGGCACTCTCCTAAGCATTTTTGGTGCACCATTTTCCCCCGCCATTCATCTCTTCCCTTTGAGCTTAATCCCAATTCCATGTTCTCTCACACCTCCAGTCTTTATGATATTCCCGACAACCACATATCCAGGTTGACAACCCACCTTCCTTGTGCCACCTTTTCACCTACACTACAATCAGAGAGGCAATCAGGGTGATGAACTGTAGCAGGGCAGCGGATGAGGAGGGATTCCAAGCAAAATTCTTCAAACTTGGTCAAGGGGTTCTTTGTAGTTATTTGACTGACCTCTTCAATCATGTGGTTTGCTCGGGTTTTCCACTATCTTGGTCACGTCATATCATTCACCCAATTCACAAATTGGGTCCCAACTCTAACCCAACAACTACAAGACCATTATGGTGGGTCATACATTCTCCAAACTCTATGCTACAATCTTACATATGTAGTTATCCGAGTTGGAGTGCGGGAACTGTAGAGCCGAGGGGGCAAATTGGTTTTCAGCTTGATCACCAAACTATTGACCATATCTTCACTCTCCGGGCCATCATTGAGGAGGCACGTCATCGCTCATCGAAGGTCTATTGTTGCTTTGTGGACTTTGGAAAGCCTTTGACTCGGTTCCACGTGATGCACTTTTTTAGAGGCTCCGTGACATTGGCATTTTGAGACCCTTCTCACGACCATCATGCGTCTGTACGAGACTGTTTTGGGCCGCCTCTGCACCTCCTAGGGAGAGTCAGAGTTCATTAGGAGTACCATTGGGGTAAAGCAGGGGTGCCCCTTTCCCCAACTCTATTTGGGATATACATTGACGAGCTAGAGTCTTTTCTCCATGAGCATATTCAGGACAGTGATGGGTGCCTTCGCAGGTTTTGATATCCATTCTTTTGTTTGTAGATGATGTGGTTCTCCTAGCTTCTTCTCTGAGGGCTTACAAGAGACAACTAGATGCCTTAGCCTTGTTTTGTGATCTTTGGCAGTTGACGGTTAACTGGGTAAAACCAAGGTTATGGTCTTCAATGGTTTGAAGACCTTGCATCTTCACTTCTTCTTCGGGGTGAGGAGATTGAGATCACCAACTCTTATACCTACTTGGGGATTCTGTTCTCTGGCCCTCGTTTCAATTTGAGACAGGCCCTCCAACCTCGTGTCAATAAGGGCTATGGGTCCTTAGTTCTTCTAGAGAGACAGTGCTTCTGCCATCACTTTCAAGACATCTCCTCCAAAATGTCCCTCATGGACTCCCTCATCAGACCCACGGTTCTCTACGGTTCTATTGCTTGGGGACCCTCTTTGTTGGGTACTGATTGGGCCTCCATCGAGAGGGTCCAGACTCTTCTCCTTCGCCACTTCATTAGGTGTAAGCAAACTGTACCCCAACACATTATTTTGGCGAGTTTGGAGCCCATCCTTTCAAATTGGAGACCATTTTTGACTTGGTTTCTTTCTTGCACCGTAGTTAGGGGCTTTGCGGACACTTTGCCAGGCGGGACGGGACAGTTCCCATACTTGACATACTATTCATCAGAAGCTATTGCTCTTTCAGACTCCCACGTTGGCATCGCGGTTGGTATGCTAGAGGTCTTGAAACTTTGGGGGCGCGGTTAGTATTTAGATGGACCATCTTCCGCCTTTTCGGTACTCCTTGGACACACCGAGCCACCTTTTGCCGACTAAATAGGAGATGAACAGGATCATCAAAGAGGATATTTACAGGCAGTTCATCCATACCATTTGGATAAATCCTCGGGGGTTTACGTCCCAAGATGGCCTTTTACGCCGAGCATTTTTGGAGTTGAGGGATAGTCTCATTATTTGTCCTTAGTACACCCTTTGACACTGGATGCATGCCCTTCGCATCCCCCTTGGTCAGTTCAGGGTTGGTTCTCATAGACTCCGTTGTGAGACGGATCACCACCTTGATTGTTTGAACAAGATTTGTCAGTTGTGTAGTCTTCAGAGATCGAGACGGAAACACACTTCATCTTTCGGTGCCCCATTTACTATGAGATCAGAGGGAGGTTCCATTGTTTATTTAGGAGGATGCAGGTTCTTTCTGACTTCTTCAGGTTTGAGGATTAGAGGTGCCTGGCTTTATACTTATAGGAGGCTTTAAAGCTTCATGAGCACACTCTTTAGCCACATCCTAGACCAAATTCTACCCAGCGGATCACTTCCTTCTTCACAGTGTTACCTTTGGAGAGAGGCACTAAGTGCCCTTGTGAGACCAACCCCGCTTCTTCCCCCAATTGCTTGGTGGAAACCATCCATGGTTCCCCGAGCCATCACAGGCATGCCCGTACTAGGTCTGGCCTCAGGAGACAAACTAGATCCACTAGGCATTAGAGGGATAGTCGTGTGTCAAACCATAGTTCAAAAAATCATTATCAACAATTAATCGATAGGCCAAATTTTGAATCGGAAATCGGGAATCGACAATTTATCGAAGAACTTTATCGCTACTTTTAAAAACATTTAAATTCATAAAATATACTTAAATTAAATGTAAAAACAATGTTAAATGATGCGAGAAGTGACTCTATAGAATGCCATAGGCCCATATGCATATTTTCGATTAAGTTTTGACCAAAAAAGAGTGCAAAGTTTGCAAACAAAAATGCTCATAGAGTCATGTCACATGTGACTTTTGAAGTATCACTATCAAATATCAATAATATTCTATTTCATCAAGCACGCCTAAAATAAGTCTGTTGCACTTGCGGCTGCCTCGTGGAAGTGGAAGGTAAATATTCCTCCTCTGCAACACCAACATTGTCATCTACAAACATATCATCTGGATCATCACCAACTTCTAATGTCCCTGATGGTATTGCTTCTTCAGTCTCCCTCTCCAAAGCTGCTATCTCCTCTGTAGTAAACATAGGCTCCGCATCATCAGGCTCAACAATCCAGTCATCATATGGATCAATGTCAGCCAAGTCAATTGCATCATAACTCTGTGCCCCCTCCACTTGTCTCACACGAAGACGAAGATTGTATCGCACGAAGACAAGGTCATTGAGGCGTTGTGTTGTCAACTTGTTGCGCTTCTTTGTGTGAACAACTTCAAACATGCTCCAATTACGTTCGCATCCAGAAGCACTGCATGGCTGACACAAAATGCGGATGGCTAGCTTTTGAAGATTTGGTGTTTTTGCACCATAATCTTCCCACCACAAATCTGCAAATAAAACATTTATAAAATTGTAAGTTAACTAGGCTTGAATAAATAAAAGAATTCTAAACTTCTAGTATCTAGTTCTATGTGTAAAGAGACTAAATACAAATGACTCAATTTGTTTTTACTTGGCTGAGAAGTGTTTCTTCTTTTCACACATAGAGCCGAAGAAAAGAGCCTCCCCTCTGCAGTCTTGTAAATCTGCAGCTCGTCAACAATTGCATCTCTAATATCTTCATCAGGTACCATCCTCTCTATGCATGTATTAATGCCATCCATAACCTCCTCATCAACCTTAAATGATGGGAAAAGAAAAACTTTGGGTTTAGGTAGTACGCCGTTGCATGTATATGTCGATGGAGTGTCTTGTTCCATCTCCGATCAATTATGCGCCAAATGGGTTCATATTTTCGCTGATTGTGCCCATAATATTTAGCTATGGCCTCCTTGGCCACATCCATAGCCTCATACAAATAACCCATTGGGTTTTTCTCCCCATCCACCATCCGTAGAACTCGAACCAAAGGCTCTGACACCTAAAACAAAATAACATATAAATTTAAAATCAAAATTAATAAAAAATATATATAACAAACAAATGATAAATAAACAAATATTCAAGTTTAGTTTACCTTCATGATTTCTTCCATTTGCTTTGCAAACATATCATCAAAAATGGTCTTCACGACCCTTTCCCCTTCGGTCTTCTTGGCATAGGGAGACTCCAACCATCGCGTGCTCACAAACATCTGCTTAAGGGATGTTAATGAGGTGCAATGCTTTGCAATGTAATGAAGTTTGTGGCAAATCGTGTGACCCCTGATCGCACAAGCTCCTTTCCATTGGTGTGCTCTCTCATCAAGTTTAGCACCCAAGTGTGATTGTAGATGAACTTTGTAATATTTCTTGCGTCTTCAACCACATTTTTCACCCATGAGAGTTTTCCTATGTCCTCCAATAAGAGATCCAAACAATGGGCTGCACAAGGGGTCCAAAAAAGTGTAGGGTGCCTCTCCTCAAGAAGTCTCCTTGTTGCTACATATGCCGCCGCATTGTCTGTCACAACTTGGACGACATTCTCCACGCCCACCTCCTTCACCACCTCATCTAACATATCACACAAAGTGCTTGCAGTTTTCACTTGGTGGGAGGCATCAATTGATTTCAAGAAGACCAACTGCCCACTTGATGCCACTAGGAAGTTAATCAATGTGCGGTTTTTCCCATCTGTCCACCCATCAGACAAAATGGTGCATCCTTTTTTTTGCCATACCTTTTTTTGCTCTTCTACAAGAGCTTTGGTATGTGCGACAGAATCCTCCAACAATGGGCCACTCAAATCATGGGGAGTAGGAGCCTTGAACCCCTTCCCGACAACAGTCAATGCAGTGACCAAATTCTCCCAATATGGACTTTTTGCCACATTGAAAGGAATGTTGTTGTAGTACCAAAAGTTTGCTGCAGCTATTCTTGCTTCATTGTGCATTTCTTTATTCCAAGCAGTACCTTCGAGTGAAGGTTGTGAACCAGGACTACTTCGAGGAACAAAAAACATCGTTGAACTACTATCAGTGGATGAGCCTCGTCCCAATGTCTGACCTCGTGGAGTTTGGGCAATAGAAGATGCCCCAATGTCAAAATCTTCCCTCGCTGCCCTCCTATTTGCAAGGGCTGCAAGTGCATCAACTTTCCTCTTCTTTTCTTCTTTTTTCTCTGCATAAGCCGCAAGAAAGCAGACAACTCTCGTTGAGCCTCAGGTGGTGCTTGATTGCACACTGTCACTTCATTCCCTGGTATCCGTGCAATGTGGAACTTAAGGCGATAAACACCTCCACTCATCTTCATGCCACAATAATTGCATATAACACAATTGCCTTCTGCTCGTTCACAATGCTTCCAAGAGGGGTCATTTGAGTTAGGCTTACTACGAGCAGTGAACCGGATCCCGATGCCATTCTACAAAACAAAAAAACAATTGTCTTAGATTTACAAGCCTTAGAGAAATAAAATTGTATGACGAAATTAAGAATAATATTGTTATTGCGTGAACAAAAAATTACAACAAAGCTATATTGAAAACGTATGATTATACAAAACGAATTAAATTATAACAGTAATATACAATAATATAATAGTATACATTCGTAAAACGAATTAAAAATACAGAGTTTAACATAATTAATATATAACTAAATATATTAATATTACAAGTAAACGTTTAATATATAACTAAATATATTAATATTACTGTTATAATTCATTTTACTATTATAATTAAATATATTAATTCGTTTTACTGTTATATTACTATTATAATTATAACATAGTAATTTAATTATAACATTATTATAATTATAAAGGTAACCGTAATATATACTATATAGTAATTAATTCGTTTACGGTTTTACTATTATAAGTTATAACTAAATATATTAAATTATTAATATTAGGAATTTACTTTATTTTATATTTGTTTTGTATACATTTAATATATTCCTGGTATAACAGTAATATATTAAATGTATACAAAACAAAATTGAATTAATTTGTAAATACATTTAATTAAATTCATTTAAAACTTTAATATATTAAATTCATTTAAAACTTTAATATATTAAATTCATTTAAAACTAGAATGAGCTAGAAATGTTTTAAATGTAAACTATATATATTAAATTCATTTAAATGTAAACTATATTATTCAAAACGAATTAATATGTAAATTCGTTTTATTAAATCTATATTGTTAATATTTAAAATCTTAAAAAAAAATGAAAAAGAAATAGACTCTTACTTGGAGTAGGGTTAGGGCCACGAACCACCACGAAATGCACCAAAACCACCACGAACTGCACCAAAACCGCCACGAAATGCACCAAAACAGCCATGAAATGCTTTAAAAAACTGCCACGAAATGCTAGGAAACCACCCGTGAATGGCACGAAATGAGTCGCAAAGGAAAAACAAGCCACGCAGGAGAAAGGAGGAAAAACGAGCCATGCGCATGAGAAAAAACGAGTCAGATTTGGGCGTTTTTTGCATATATACCTAAGTACGCGATTTTCCACGATTTTTGCGGGTTCTTCAACGCGCTTGAAATGACCGATTTATCGGCAATAAATAAATCGCGATTTATGGAAAGATAAATTGTTTTGCATGTGAAAAATGATTTATCGCGATTATCGTCTGAGTAATCATGATTTTTAGAACTATGGTCCAAACAACGACATAGTAGGCAAACTCTCTTCGGCGGGTCAGCATTCCATCCTCAACTTTTCCAATTGGCCTCGGATGTTAGGAGAGATGGATCTACCATTCCTTGATGGGCTTTCCTCATTTCTTCTCCTTGGTCGTCTTTCCCCCTTTCTTCCTCTCACTTGTATTTCCACCCCCTGGTTAGTGTGGGCATGTGATTTCTCTTTCCTGTTGGCAACCTCTTTTGGCTTTTGTACTTGTCTTTCGTGCATTGTCTTTCTCGGGAACTCTTTGGTTTTCCCACTTTGTATCGGTGCTCGCTGTGTTATGCAGTCCCTTTGACCTAATTTTGTGGTCATTTGTAGACATTAATATATTTATCTTATCTTGTATTATGTCATCTTATCTTAGTTTTGGTTAGTGGGGCTAACTAGGGGATTAAGGGTTGCCCTACCCTAGTTTTTGATATAAATACAAAATAGTCTTCCATTTTTAAAGGATCATTCATGAAGTTCTTGGTTGATTTTATTTGAAGGTTGCCCCTTGAATGACTCACTCTACTTTCTTATTTTAGCCATTCAATATTTAATCTGTTGTTTGCATCTATCATCATGAATCCATGCTATCCTTCTCCTTTCTTTTTTGTTTTTGGGTGGGTTGATTATCACTATGTCATTGGATGTGCAATTTTACTCATCATTAAGTGGTATTGGGGCGATCTTATGGGCATCAAATTTGGATTGTGAAGGAAGGAAGCAAGGGAAACCTAACATTTTTCAATTTTTTCTTATGAAGTCTATTTTGCTAATTATCTTGCTGTCAACATTTCAATATGTTGTCCTTTTGTATGCCAGCCATGGGCTTCAAAATCCTTATTGCGATCATACTTTTCTTTTTGAGGTTGCCCTAATCAAACTCTAAGTTAGAAAATTCTTTTAAAGTAGGAATTTTGGCATTTGATTGCACTACTTGACTTATAATGGAAAATGTAGACAACACCAAAACTAGGGTTGTCACATGTTAAGAGATTTGCTTGAGCAAGGATGATTTCAACTGTATAGGCTGCTTGTAAACATCATCTTAGTGTCACCTAATCAATTTGGGTCCCAACCAATGTTACGCGGGGACGCATCCCTTAGATTTTGGTGACGTCTCAAATATGTCAAACGTTTTGTGGACTTGGGGATCTAGAGGGGACGTCCCCTATTTTTAAAAATATTTCAGAAATTATTTGATGTTTTTACTTTTAAAATGCTGTTATTTTTACCAAGAACATTAAATTATGATCTTGAAAGTACCTAAAATATATTAAACACAATTTAAATCCCTAAATTTCATTGAATACAATTAAAAAATTAGAATACTAATTTCTGTATATTATTTTCATATCTGTCCCTGAAATTTGGGATTTTTTTGTTGTCACAAAAACCCCATTCCTCTGTCCTCCTGTCCCCTGTCCCCAATAATTAGGTAATTGCAGCCCCAACCAACTCTAATGAGAATCCCATCTCATTAGAAGTCTTGACATTCTGATCACAACCATCCATATAGTTGATAAACATGCTAAAGGATCCCAAACTCCTAAGAGTCTATGCCCCATATGCGCAAGAGGAAATACAATACGTCGATAAGAACTCCAACCATGCCTTGGACAAAGAGATCCTAATGCCTTCTACAGAACAAGAGATATAAATTATCGAGGGAAACTCAAGCCCTTCCTAGATTTTGGAACAAGTGGACTAGGGCATACCAACCTTCCCATCATTAGGGTAGGACATGTTGGATGGATGGATCCGTCCAACCAAGGGGATGATCATATGAAAGTAAATACAAAGCAACAACACATAACACACAAGAAGTAGATCCAAAATTATTGGTTGGTTGTGCACCAGTCATCATACACATAAAGAGAACCTCCATCATGCTTTGGTCATGCATCATAACTTTCAGAGGACAAGCTTTCAGCCTTGGCGGCAGAACAAATTCATCTTTTGGTGTTGGACAGGGTTTTAGCTTGGCTTAGAGAAGCAAACAAGATCCCAACTAAGGGAACTGACTTATCGCTTGGAGGACAATATTTTAGTCAAACAACTTTTGCAGTGAGCTGATTCATCTCTTAGAGGAGGATAAAATCTCAGCTACAACTACTTTGGAATTTGATCTGGCACACCTTGTGAAGGAGGACAAACTTTTATACACTATCACAACCATTTCATCAGTTGCCTTTTGAGGCTCAGTATTCCGAAGATTGATCTCAAGAAATTGCAAAGTAGTGTGATTTAGTGTGCAAATTGCTGTTTTTGTGCTGATAATGGTGCCAAAAACCTCTGCAGAGGCATTGGAATGTCTTACTGAAGCATGGAGACCAAACAAGGCGTTGGAAGCTCTTAATATGGTGTTGAAAATTTGATTTAATTCTCCAAATAGAAGTCTGATTTAGTTCTCCGAAGAAAAGTGTGTGGGGCCCATTTGGATGCATGAAAAGGGAATTTTATTTAATGCTGGGTGTGGGATTTTTTTCTCCCCAAGTACATCAATTTTTTTGGTTTTATCATGGCAACATAAGTCAACACTGAAGTATATAAAATTTTTGCATTGAAAGCAAATAGGCATTTGGGAGAGTTGGTAAGAGCATACAGTTAAGGAGTTTCAAGTTGAAAGAGGTCTCAAGTTTAATTCACACAATGTTCATCTTCTGTATGTACTTCCAATGTCAAGTGTCATGCTTGTAACTTTGAGTCAAATACAAGTTTGAAACTTTATTTCTCAAGTGGTTGCATAGGGGAGTGGTAAAGACATTAGTCCACTCGCAAGTGTCAGGATCAAAACCAAGAAGTGGTCATTATGTCTCAATTTTGGAGTAATAAGGATGCTTTTGGAGTAATAAGCATTGTATCAAGGATCTACTAGAGCATAAAAACGAAATACCAATAGTATACCTATTTCTTGTGGTTATTTTTATTATTTTGTGTCAACATGTGTATTAAGGATCTACTAGAGGGTAAAGGCAAAATCCCAGTGGTATACCTATTTCTTATGGTTATTATTTTTTAATTTCATTTTATGTGTCAACATGGCTAGAATAATAAGTCTCATTTCATAAATATGAAAATTGACACCTAAAAATTACAAAAAATGGAGTATGAACACGGAAAACATCCTTATATTCAATGATCTTTGGGATTTGTTTGAAAACCAACCTACTCCCCCTACTGATGTTGCAAAATTGCTTGAGTTTCAAAAATGAGATAATAGAGCACTTGCACCATAAAAATCTTCTTGCTCTTAATTAGTCATAATTCACACAGAAGCTATTAGGATTGAAGCTTGGAAAACTTGGAAAACACTTATATGACAACTAACCAACATATAAGAAAATTGATCTACTAATGCAATTACTGAACACTCATCTTAAAGATGTTGAAGATGTTTCTGAATACACCTCTAAAACAAATAACATAAGACATGGTTCACTACTATGGGTGACAAAATTGATGATGAAAATGCTAATCTCCATTATTTTGAATGGCCTCAATTCAAATTATACAAACTTCCTGGAAATGTTGCAACTTAGTGATAAAATTATTAAAGCAACATTTGATTCTATCTGTGAGTTGCTTACTCAACATGAGTGTCAATTTGCAAAGCAGAAAAGTGTCAAGCCTACAAAGAATGTTCATTTCGTAAATGTAGGAAAAACAAAGTAGAGAAGAAACATGTGAAAAAAGGCGTTTTCCACATTCCTCCAAACATAAACATACGTAAAAACATTCTTCTCGGTGTTGTGATTGGACAAGTGATACTTCTTCATCTGCCAGTACTAGTAGTCACAAGTCATCTTCCAAATCCAAGAAAAGACACAATGTTATGAATGTGGTGGTAATGGACGCTATACTTATAATTGCCCTTTTAGAAAGAATTGCTCTAACATAAAAAAAAAGATAGAAGCACATTATGTTGTGAGTGGAGATTCTTTTGATTCAGAGATGCTGGTCTGATCAAGAAGCATCTTGCTTTGCCAAAGCCTATGGTATAGAGGAATTTGCAAATATGTTCTAAGAGACAAAGATCCACCCATCTTGAGTATGCTACTAACTCCAAGATAGGGAAAGTGATGTGGTGACGTTTTGAATAGATGATAAGATTTAGGTGTTTTTTGTCAAAAGTTTGGTTTTTGCATTGTTTGATATCACTAACGAGGAGCAGATTAGTAGTCTGGCAATTGCTTTTTTGTTGCATAGATTCTCACCTGTCATCTGATAGTGGAAGATACTATACTGGTTTTTATCAGTTGTCAGTGATTGTAAAACGAACAAGGGGTTGCTAGCATCACTAGTGTTGAGATAAGTGTTTATTGTTGTTGTGAATCAGGGTAGATGTTCCATATAGAGGGTACTGATTTATCACAGAGATAAGGATTGATGTAGTTGAGCATGCCCATGATGATGGTCATGCTATATTACAAGTACAAATGGTCAGAGGGGATGAATATGCCCAGGATGATACTCTCATACGTGTCACAACCCAATTATGGTTTGCATAAAGAGAAATTGTTTGTGTCCAGATCATTGTCTTTGCGAACTCGAAATGACATTGGTTGATCAGTACCAGACTATACAGAGTGCCAGTTTACAAGGTGTAACATTTGTTGTTGAATGGCTTCATAGTCATTTGCTCTAGATCATCTTTTAGTCCCCTTTGGATGAAGGAGGGGTTTGTTGGGTTTCATGATCCAAATTATGTTTAGTTAGTTTGTTTTTGTAGGGGGCATGCATCTCCCTGTGAGACACCCCGTTTGTGTTATTTAGATTTACCTTACATTAGCATTAAGAAGTAATTAATTTTAATTATTAATTACTTATGCTAGTAATGTTTGTTAGTGGGTTAAATAAAAATAGTAGTCTCTGGTAGTTGAGTCCTATGTGCTAACGTGCTTTGTAACTTGCTATTGGCAAAGTTTATCTGATCATGTATGTAACTTATCTATTACAATCAATACAATATATGGTGCACATACCATTTCTGTATAGTGCTGGTATTGTCCATTTGTGAACAGTAAACAAATCTATGGAACCTCTTTAGAATTAGAATTTTTGATGGAAAACGTAGAATTTAGTATTGACTTATGAAATGCAAGTTACGTTATTGAAAAGTATAGCTCACGAGCTTTGCAGTATATATATATATATATATATTTCGTAAGTTAATTATGATACTGCAATGATAAAAAATCTGTAATTCCAAGACTGATACCAAAAGATATCTGAATTTCCCAGATGAACAATTAGTACTTCCACATGAGAAAAGAAATTAGAGGGTATTTGCATATATAAATAACTCACCAACTTGTTACTTGAGAGGATCATTAGTTTTTGTAATATTATCCTAGACCCCACTTTTTGTGTCCTGTAAAGGTATAGACCCTCCATACCTTTTGTGCCCCATCTTTGTTTTCAAGAGAGTTACCCCTTTTGGAAGATCTACTGAATATATCAACTTCCCGGGGTATTTATCAACTAATGCTTGCTAGAACACCTTTTATATAGTGAACAGATTTCATAGTTGTAACAATATTGATTAAGCCCGTATTTGGTACAACTTTGCCATTTATTAGTAGGCAGACCTGCACCCTGCGAGTTCTTGATGACAACATTTTAATAGACTTGCTAAGTTGCTATATATATATATCTGCTAGAAACTTACCTTTTCTGTGCTAATATTATGATTGTTGGAAAAGTATGCAAGATGATAATTTGTAGTGTACCCCAGAATCTAAATATTGCATACTTAGAATGATATGGAATAGTAATGATTATAATTAGTCTGAATGTTTATGGATTTATATTGTAGAAGTATTTGCTGCATTGGCCTGGAGAGGTATATGATACGTATAATTGTAATTCCTTCCTTTTATTGTGGATGCCCATTTATCTCAGCTAGGACTGCCTGTTAGTTCCTTTGGTAGGGATCAAACAAGAGTGATTCATTGTTAGTTCCACAAATTTTAATTTTTTCATTTACTTCAGAACAAGAGGGACTGCAAGCTAGTTTCCTGAAAAAGGATGAGACAACTGGGATTTTGAATAATGGACAGACATTTGACAATTTTCCAGGACTGAGAATAATTGGAAGATAGGAACACCTAACCAATTTCCGAAATGAAATTAGACAACAGACTTACTGGCATCACTCAGTAAGAGTATTTGAAGAAAATGATCTAACTTAATTTTTGTGTCTAATCTTATATGTAACTCTTGATACAGGGAGGAAAGAAGGAAATGTTTGCTCCAATCTTTTACCGTTCATATTACATTTGTAGTTGAGTTTGTCAGGTGGCATGGGATTTGGGATCTAAACAAGGAAAGACTGCAATAAGCATTTTGCTTATACTGCAAATTGCTTTAATGAAACTGGCTCAAAATTCAAAACTAATAATTAATTATACGGTGGCAAATATCTAAGATTGGCGAATGAGCACGACTGTTGAATAAACAATTATTTCACCCATCAAATAGAATAGAAGAGGATATCATGACATTGTAAATGACATCTCAGATTATTTAATAACCGCTACACATGCACACATCCAAACATACTTGAAGGCATTACAGATAAAAGCATGCCAAATGTGAACCTCCATTAGGATTTGAATGCACGGATTCTCTTCGGCTGACTAGTAACATTGCAGCCCACAGCATAATGCATCTATAATATTTTTAACTATTTGTATGATTTGTATGGAAGCATTAATTGTGGTAAGGACTGGAAAATAAATCAACAGATTGCTTGTTTGTGGGTCAGCATTGATTTTGGTGAGCACCAGAAACGTTTAGAATGGGCACAGCATCTGAGGAGTATCTTTAGGTTATGGACTGAGAATATTTATTTAAATGTGTGATATTTCTTTGTGTAAGAGTACTCGAGAAAGAATGAAATACTTCAGTCATCAATGAAATTAATTGTGAAATAGACAGAACACATGGGTCAATTCTCTTGTAAATGTAAGATACACATGATGGGGAATCTGAAGAAACTAATGCCTATGAAAACATGCACAATGATAAAGCTTAAAAACATAAATATCATGTCCTTTTTGGAGATTAGCGGAATTGAAGACCTTAACCCATTCTTCCTCCCCATGGGTTTAAGGAAAGAAGCAAGGGGAAGACTTGGATAACATTCTCTAAGTAGATATTTTCATTATTATCATTTATTACTATTGGGAAGCCAAGCGCTGCAATAGAAGAACTTATTTAATTAAAATATAAAGTATTTTGAGCATAAATAAAAAGTACTTATAAGGTCGGCCATAAGTTGTGATGTAGCACCCCTTATGTTATAAAAGGAGGATGCTTGGCCATTTGATCTATATGTTGAATCTTATTATTTCTTCTTGGTAAAGGTTGTACCTTTCCTATCTCTCTCATCAAGGATGAAAACCCTTGATGGTGGAACTTGCCTTGGGGATGAAAACCCTCAAGCAAGGATATTTGGAATCATTGAATATCTTAAGGTATTTGGAGCTGATATCTTTCTATCTTGCTCTAGGCGATTTGTACCATGAGCATGTTAGATATGTTTTGATGGATGTATGGTATGATTTCTTGCATGGACGGACTCATACTAATTATTAAAGGCGAAAGCAATCATTTCCTTGCATGTTTTAGCCACTAATTCATTATTTCCAAGAGGGCGAATTGTTTGAGACAAGGGTTTATAGAAATTCATATCTTCAATTCTAGGGGACTAAAAGCCAGTTTTCTTTCATATTTTGATTGCTGGTAATTAATCAGATTTTTGAGCTTGATTGGGCATATTTTCAGCGAGTTTAGGGCATCCAAAAGTGAGTGGGAGTTCCCAAAACAGGTCACTGCCCTAGGAAGGAAAAAATTGCAGGTTTCCGTGTGCATTTTTAGTCATATCCAGCCCTCGGAAGTCTGATTACAGCCATCTAAAAATTAATTTCAGTCATTTCTCATTCAGCCCTAGCTATTTTCCGGAAGTCCCCCAAAAGGGACATTACAATAAAGCTCTTTAAAAGCTAAAAAAACTAACGATGGCAAAAATGTACATTATAAGTTAGGCTTGACAATTTAAGTCTACTCCAAGAATACGAGTGCTCACCAAAAGCAACACAACTTTTAAAACAAGAAAAAGGCTTTAGTTGCATTGTGCCATCAAAGTGACGATTGTCAGCTGAAGAAAACTGCAAGCACAGCTGTTGATTGAGTAGCATCAATATGTATCATGTTTTTCTGTTATAACTTTTTGCAGCAAGTAGCAAAGTCTCTACAAGTCATTAGCAAGGCCACAATTCAATTCTCTTACAAGACTTTAGCAATTACTCACATGCTTTTTCTGAGTTATCCATTTGGCAAAAATGAAAAGGTGGTAGTGCTTTTAAGTTTTGAGAGTTCACAGCTGTCTGTTAAACCTTCAATTGACTAATGCAATGCATATCAAGAAGTTGGTCTGCATTTTCGTTTGGCGATTTTGAGACAATTGGAGAGATGCTGATGCATGAAAAGCCAACATTTTTAATTCTCTACCACTGATTGTGTAGTAGATGATTTTTTCCACAACTGTTGTCTCACAGTTTGTTGATCTAGTCTGTAGAGAGAATCACATCTTTGAAATTATTCGCAGCATTGGTATTGGCTCTATGAGTGGCAGATTAAGGATAATGTAAAGCTTGTGAAACAATGTGTTTCAGCTTTGACTGTTTTATGGCAATCTAATTGTTTTTTATCACCTATCATGTTATTTACTGAGGTTATTAGAATGTCATATGCACATCAAATATATTAGTTTAATGAAAGATGTCCTAAGAAATAACATAATCCATAAGTGATTATGTTCACATTTTCTCTTTATTTTGATTGGATATATATGATTTCTACTTTGACCTTATTTTGCACAGTAACATGTTCACCAAATATAATGTAGTAACAAACAAGTGAGGAGTTTATTCTTTGCAGTGGAACAGAGGAAGAGGCCAGAGTTACGTGGAAGACCTACAGCTGTTGTACAGTATAATTCTTGGAAGGGAGGAGGTTTGATTGCTGTGGGTTATGAGGCTCGGGAGTTCGGTGTTAAACGGTAAGTATAAATATGTTTCACTTTATCTCGTATGCAGACAAATTGAAGGCATACGAGAAATAAAAATGATTATTACTTCTGTTGCAGTTCAATGCGGGAGATGAAGCGAAAAAAGTGTGTTCAGATATTCAGTTAGTCCAGGTTCCCGTAGCCCATGGAAAAGCTGATTTGACTTTGTATCGTGAGGCAGGGTCTGAGGTTAGCAAACTGACAGCACGGTTTCATATTGCAAGCATTTAGTTGGTGTAAATATTTCACTTTATTCAGATCAACGCCTTTAGTAACCTTGTGGATTTATGTAGGTAGTTTCTGTGCTGGCAAGAAAGGGAAGATGTGAGCGTGCGTCTATAGATGAAGTATATCTTGACATCACTGATGCAGCAACTGCATTGTTGTCAGAACTATCTCTTGAATCAATAGAACTGTTTTCAGGCGAGCTTCTTAAAACACATATTTTGGGCTTTCAGAAGGTTGGTATATTTGTAAATGTTTTGTGTATGTCTCAACCAACAGTCTGAGGTTACACTTGTGTTTGTTCTGTTACACTTATGATTGCTATGCTCTTATATGTCAATAATATAGCACAGTAGACATTTTTTTAGGAGTTGCTTGATGCAGTCATTTCTACACCTAAAACTTTCAATATGCTGTGTTTTTTTATTCCCTCTTTTGTTGTTGCCAACAATAATGCAATGGATGCAAAGCAAGCTTTGACTCTTGATAATATTTATCCTTCTCTCTGCATCAAAGTTACTTATGAATATAAAGGCACCCACTGTATGATCTTTGATGAAATTTAATAGGTTATAATGCAAATTCACAAATAGATTCGGACACTGAGCATGGGCTTTGTTATTAGGAGACTGAAGATAGAAAAGAAATGGTGAAAAGGTGGCTATGTAGGAATGATGCAGATCACAGGGATAGGATGTTGTTGTGCGGAGCAATTATTGTTGCAGAGCTTCGGATGCAAGTTTTGTCCGAAACTCAGTTCACTTGCTCTGCAGGTATCGCTCACAACAAGGTACCACTTTACTTTTATGGGTTTCCTCTATTAGGTATAATTAAGATATCTAGAGTTCATTTTACTTCGTATTTATGAGATATTCATGCATATGATGTGCCGATTGGAATCCCCTTACTTACAGAAATTTCTTATTCAAAACCTGTAGAAAGCTGCTTGCTTATAGTGATTTTAATGTGCGCTGACACCAGTGTTCCACAGAGACATGGCCCCTACTGTTTAGGTGCCAAACTGAATGTCCGTTGCATTTCAAGGACACATTGATGGGGAGAAAACATACCTATGTCACCTGCACCACCCGAGTCCTTTCGATTGATGTCCACGGAATGTTTTGGCTGCTCTAGGAACTGTTCTGATAGTTTTGCTCATTTTCCTTAGTTTCATGGGTATCTGTGGGCTTAGGACAGTTGAGGCGTCCCAGCCTGCCCTAGGAGATTCCGGGGACATCATGATGTCACACACATAATTAGAGGATATTTGGAAGTCCTTGGGATGTCCCAGACCATGTCGGGACATGCCTCTTAACATCTCAAGGATGTGTAGATGTCCCTGATGGTCAGCAGAATTTTTAGTTACAACAAGATACCCCCCAACAAAAAAAAAAGAAAAAAATGGTGGGGCCCACTAAGGCCCTCCCATCCTACTACAACCAGCCATTCCTTTCATCACACTCATTTGCATTTGCATGAAATAGGAAAAGAGAGGAAAGAAGAAGAGAAATTATCTGGGTATGGATATATGCGCTTCGATCGATCCGGTGCACTTCGATCAATCCGGCGCACTTCAATCATGCATCCGGGGACCTCAGTGAATAGTGAAGTGAGTGATGCCATACTATAGTGAAGTGATGGGATGCCATACGGATAGAGTATAGTCCATTCAGGCCCCTCCTCGGCTACCATCTCCCCCCCCCCCCTCTATAGAGATATGGGAGAGAGGGGAGGGCGGCTATAGGCACTTGACTGTTCCCACCCCCTGCATTGGAGGTAAGGGGTGAAACTTGCAGCCAAGAGGAAGAATTTGCAGCACATTGGGAGCAGATTCGAGATGTAATAACACTTGTTTTTCTTTTTCCATCTTAAATATGTATTGTTTTAGCATTTTGTTCGATGTTTTCTTTTTAAAATTTTCATGAATCTAACACGAGTAAGTGATGAGGAAATGGAAGTGAGGGTGATAGACAATGGAAATGGGTTGGGGAAGAAGGGATTCAAACACTAACTAGAAGTTAAGTGACTATGCTTGACATAAACAAGACAAAAAGTTAATGGGGTAGTTACCATGTTAAATGCAATATTTTCAATCATGACTTGAATGGGATCCACACCGGGGTTAATACATACTTTTTACACAATTGTGTTGTGGGGTGGGTTAGGTGTTGTGAAACTTTTACACTTGAGGAGAGGGTTGAAAAGATGAGGTTGTTGAACACAAAGGGAGACATTCTTTATTTGCATGTAGTACCCCGAATCCTCCTAGGGTTGCTTCTTTGGCTACTAAGAATCCAATTATTGATGTGTAGTTTGGAGATATGTCATCGAAAGGAAAAAGGAAGGCTGCAAACATGGTTACATAAATGTATATAATGTGCAAGCATGTGAGGAGGTAGACTGTGTAATTGACAAGGTCATCTTCCCAATGGTATCTCATTTCATGTTTCTCGGTTTCCTTTAGAAGGAGGCATTCTATAAGGCATATAAAGCAGGTCAATCTAATGTGCCTCAAGGGAAACCAAATTAAGAACCTCCATTCTTGATAAAAAGTTAAAAACTACTCGAAAGTTAATCATAGATAGGTGGATGAACAGTGGGCATCACCCACTTAGCAATAGCATTGCCACATATGCACATCATAGCCTTATTTCCTTGGATCTATTTATTGTTCTGGAAACACAAGGAAGTTGATTTGGGCTTTGGATATTGAGAGATACAATAGAGAGTTTGGCCCAACCAATGTTGTGCAAATACTTATAGATGCAACTTATGTGTGTTAGAAAACAAGATGGTTTATTGAGGCTGCTTACATGCGCCTTTATTGAACCCCTTGTGTGCATGCAACATACTGATGCATTAAAGTAGATAGGGAAAATTGATTTGGTGAAATAGGTTGTGGCGAGTGTTAGAGGTGAAGATGTTTATATGCAGCCAACACTCCTCAAAAGCATTGTTCATGTATTTTCGAGGAAAGATTTCTTGATGAGATTTGCCTTTTATTTCATATTGTTTGATGGGATGGTTGAGTTGTAGGAGCCTTTGTAACTTATGATTATGACACAAGTGTGGACTAAGTGGGCGAGAGGCCAAGGTAGGATAGGGTAGGCGAGTGAAGGACGTGGTGGTTAGAGATGATGCTTGGTCAGATTTGAGGTTCATTTTGTCCTTCAAAGTTTATAGCACCTTTTGCTTCGCCTTTTAGTATGGTGACTTTGACTCTCTTAACCTTGGAAACATATATAAGACCTTTGATAATATGCTTGTCTAGATAAATGTCACAATTCGTGAGACACACCCCACCTTGGCATTCTATGCTAGAAATTTCAGCCCATTGTTAAGTGGAGGTGGGAGAAGTCGAACACCTCGCTACACATGGCAACACATGCAATTAATCCTAAATGGTATGGTGAGAGTAATGGGAGAATACCTCTTATTAACAATGAAGAGGTGAAGAAGGGCTTCTTTAAGGTGCTTAAGAAAGTGCATTGTAGAGAGGATCTTTGTGAAAATATGGGTTTGGTAGAGTCCACTTGCTAGTCCTCACAGCTCTGAAAAGAGTAGGTAGGTAGGATAGATCCACTCTTGCGCATGAGGACCCCAAAGGATGTTGGTGGCTACACGGGTGTCTGTCGATGCTATAAACACTTGCCATTTGTCTCCTTTTCTAGATCACTAGTTCCTTTGCAGCTAAGAGGAATTTGTGCTCTTATAGTTTTATCCACTCTATCGGGAGGAATAGGCTTATTTTTGAGTAAAGAAGCTAGTTTTTGTACACAATGCCTTGCACCTCTAGGGTTGAAAGACAATTGGGTAGAAGGTGAGTCCAAGAACACGAGGGAATGTGGAGCTTGATGAGCTAAGGAAAGTAGATAAGGATTAGGAGGTGGAGTTGAGATTGGTTGTGGTGTCATTGAAGGATCTAGCAGATTGAAATGTTTTTTTAATTACATCCACAAGACCAAATGGTCTATGGGACCATTGAAAACTCCAACTACTTAAATATTTGTGGGCTTAGTGGTATCTTTTAGAAGGCTGCTTCTCTTGCTGATTTGAGTTAACATCTCCCCCAAACCTTTTATTTTGCTTTCCTCAAATAGCTCTATCATGGAACCAACTCTTAAAATTTCCTCATACTTGGCTTTAATGTCCGTGTACCTTGGACATTCAAGGATGAAATGCTCATCCGTTTCAACTGACCTGTATTGCATAAAACACAAGTCCTCTCTTCCCATAGTTCCTTAGGTGTTGTCCATCTTCTTGTCTCACATCTAACCTGTGAAAGCTAGTCCTTAGTTGAGCAATGATGATCTTTTCCCTCCATTTAATTTCAGCCCCTATATATGTTTTTTCACAATGTTCATATGTTGGGTTGAACTCTGTAATATAGTGTTGACACTTCCTACTTGTTTTCTTCTCCACATCATTGTTCTAAACTTTTCATTCACATAGTTTTTATGTCTTTGTTAAGATTTGGGCATTCATTTAGGTTGATATCCCATTTGTTCATCCATTTGTGGTTTTGCTTCATCCACATATTCTTTCGTCTATGCAACTCTTTGGCTCTTGTAGTCCTTGGCCAATTGTTGATTTTCTTGTTTTCTGTTTTTTAAGTAACATATAAGTTTGTCATAGCGATTACCTCTAGAGGGAAGGTACTGTTTTGGTTAGGATGATATCATAGGGAATTGTAGTCTTAATTCTAAATTTTTGTTATTAGCCACTTTTGGATCTTTTCTATTTGTCTCCATTTCAAACTTGCTTCCACTAGCCCATATCTTACTGAACCCTATAACACCATCGGTGTGATAAGTAACCCAAATAGGACCTAGTGGTCTTCCAATCCCATAGCTTAGCATTCCTGCACCTGTTTTGGAGTGCATAAAGAGATCTCCATCCTCTTTGTATTCTCTTCATCCTACAAGTATCCCAATTGAGCTATTATGAAAATTGAGGCCAAGATACTTGTATTCTAACACCACTTCAAGAGACTCTCCTGCAAATTGAAAGTCGAGATCTGTTTCTTCCTTTTCACTAAGAAAATCATAATTTTGGTTTTGCCAATGTTTACCTCCATCCCCACTTCTTTACAAAAGAGCTCTAAAGAATGAAGGTGATCTCTTAAATCTTGGATTGTCTTTGCCATTAGAACTAAGTCATCTACATATAGTAGGAGTTTCACCACATATTTGGCCAAGTGGACCCCTTTCCCTCCAAATTTGTTTATCCACTCCTCTAGCTTGTCAATGTATAGCCCAAATAAAGTCGGGAAATAGGCAGCCTTGTTTGATGCATATCACTCTCAAAACACTCAAATAGTCCTGTGTGCATTTTGATTTTAGCCTTGACTTGCTCATATAATTTGTGAACTGCTGCCCTGTACTGTGTTAGAACCCCAGTTCTTCCATTCTGCTCCATAATTTGCTCCTTGGCATTGTGTCAAATGCCTTTTTGAAGTCTACAAAGTAATAATATGCATCCTCTTTTTATCCCAAACCTTTTCAACTAGGTGTCTAAGCGTGACAATGATCAATGGTTGAATGTTTGGGTCTAAAATCTACTTGAACCTTTTCTCTCTTTCCTCTTTCCTCTACCCAATTGCTAATCCTATGCTCTATCATACTCCCAAACAACTTTGCAAAAGAGGATTGACCATGATAGTTTGATAATTGGAGGGATTATTTACATCTCCGCTTTTAAACAGAGGTATGGTTAAGCTAGTTGTCATTTTGTCGGGAAGCCATTTTGGATGACCTCATTGAAAATTTCTTTGATTTGAGGTGCAAGGATATCTGCTCCCCATTTTAGATGCTGTTGTCTATGTCACGGGCTTTACCTATTGCTAGCTTTTTAATCCCTTGTATGATGTCTTCAGTTGTGAAAAGTTCTTCATTAACAAAGAGTGGGAGGAGTATCTTGTTTGTTTTCACGCTCATACAACTGCTTTGAATATTCCATCCACTAGGTCTTGCTGTTATGTTGTTCTCTGTTTGTGTTTTCTCCCTATGAAGCTCCCTCCAAAACCTCTTTGGTTCATGCTTCCCTAAGTAAATCAATTCCTTCTAGTTATATATTTTTTTTCACTAGTTGCTCATACCTTTTTTGTTTGCATTTGTTCTACCGGCTAGCTCTTTCAACGGTTTTCATGCTTACCTTGCACTCTTCATCATACCACGGGTTTGTTGGGAAGTTGTTTCTTTCTTTCTTTTTGGGTTTAGATCTCTTGCATGCATTTAGGGCTTCTTGAATGGTGTGCATTAGCCTTTCGCTCTTAGTATAATCTATACCAGTGACAGGTGCTCCTTTACTTTCCCTTTCTTGGAGTTTGATCTCTAATGTCACTTTGTAAAGCTTGCTGATTTTCCTGTCAAGAGGATCTTTCCTTTGAAAGGAGGCTTATTTTGGTTAACCTAGTGTGATCGTCATGCTGTCTGTCTTCTTGACACTGGAGTTTCATAAAATTGGGTTGTGGTCTAATTAAGTTCCACCAGAGAGTCTTTTATTTCTAGCTCTTCTTCTATTCTGGCCACACAATTTTGAGAGCAAATAACATAGTCGTTTACACTCTGTCCCATTGTATGTCTTGCATGTTAACTTTCCCAATCTTTCCCATTTGCTCATACCATTACATATAATCAAGTGTGAATGCTGCACAAGCCTGATAATTCTTCTCCAAAGTGTGTGATAACCCCCATGTTCATTGAGTGTTATCCTGGACCATTGCTGATTTTCCTCCTCTGTCATCCAAAGCGGATTTATATCTAGATCCTCATTATTTCCTAGAATGTTTGCTTGCTTGTTTGCTGTCCTTGCATTGAAGTCTCCTATTAACAAAATCTCCCCGATCCTACTGTAGACTGAAATATCCCTCTTTAGAGAAATACGGGTCTTCACGGTCAAGATTGTGCTTCTTATAAAATTTGGAGTTCTTGGGTGCAAAATAACATGCAACTATGCTAATAATAGTGTCATTTCTATTATTCTTATCCAGATGTATTGTTTATTTTCATCTTGTTTTTCATTATGATATTTCTGCCCTAGGCTTCCTTTATTAACACCATTATACCCCCATGTCCCTTGCCATTCTCTGCTGCTTTATTCCAAATTGCTGCCTTCTTGTATCCTTCAAAATATGGCGTTTTACACCCATTGTGCTCATGCATTTCAGTCAGAATAATTATATCTTTGTCTTTGGCTATGGGCCCTAACTTGGGTCCTCTTCTCCAAGGGTAGCCTCTACAATTCCATCTTACCATTGTAAGATGCTCCCAGGCAGGCCATATTCTTTATTTGCTTGGGATTTTCTAGTTGTGATATATGCTTTCCCATTATTTAGGTATGCCCATCTCCCTTCGCTCTTTGCCACCTTCACCTTTTCCCATTCCGTATTTCTCTTTTCCTGTTCCGTATTTCTCTTTTCCAGCTGCCAAAAGGTTAAGTCTTCATCTAGGTAAAATCGTGAGCCTCTCAGCATACCTTTGTTTCTTAGCACTCTTGCTTTATCCTCATAGTTTACCATTGTGACCCAAATATGCCTATCCCTTCCCCTGTCTCTCATCTTACCGGTTCAGAGTTAGAGAGTAGTGATGAGGAGCTATTGTGGCTTGTGGAAAATGTGTCTGATGATGATTTTGGTTATTGAGCTTGTTGCTCCATTCTTGTGGCGTAGCATTTTGTCCTGGCTCAGATATGATTGTTACATTTCCTGATTTTCATTTGTCATTTAAAACTTGAACTCTTGTTGTGAATGTTTTCATAACATTCTAATATAGCAATACAACATTTTATAGTTGTATTTGCCAAACTCAGTTTCATTTGTTTAGTGTTCATTATCATAGATAAATGAGAGTATTAAATTAATGATGTTTATATTTGTGCTGCATTTAGTTGATGCTCTACCTCACAAACCACACTTTCCCATCAACTCTTCTTTCCTTACACAAGCTGCTGTAATCTTTGGGCAAGGGGATCATAGGAATCAATGGCATGGGCCTCCACCCGTTTATAGTCAATGATTTTTGTGAAGGCCCACCTGGTACCAGCTGCACATGATGAGCTAAGGGTCCAGGTTGCATTGATTAAGAATTTAAGACTACCAACAACTTGGGTGTAAGCATTCAATTTCTTGGTAACAATATTAAGGAAAATTTTAAATGACATTAATTCTCTTATGTTGGACTCTTGGAGTGTCTTCTTCACATTCTGAATTGTATGCAAAAACAAGAGGAATGGCTTGCTCATCTGGTGCAGAATGAAAAAAGTAGCAGCACTGTATTGAGACAATTGAGAAGGTCCTCTGATATGATCCCATCAAGAAAAGGCTGGCTCAGTTCTTGCAGGAATGGAGACTCAGCTTTCTGCCAAAAGCTACTCAAGCTGAGAGCTGAGGTGCTGCACAGACCCAGGCCTCAGATCGGAACATTCCAATTTATAGGCCCAAAGCAAGTCATGCTGCTTCTTCCTGGACCAACCCGGAACTCATGGAGGATGGCGAACCCCAGCTATGTACACTCAGGACCATAGTGGTCCTAAATGATACCTTGGGAGCTGAATGAAAAAAGGACATATTGCAAAACTTGCATAATCACTTAAATTCCCAGTTTTTGATAGTGTTGCAGGATGTTGCAATTATATTTGTGTTTATGTATTAATTTCATGTCCGTAGATGCTGCTTTTATTTTCAGTATGTTTTAGGTATTTGGTTTTAAATATGAATATTTGCTATATGCATGCAAGTGCCCTCAAAAGATAGCAGTATCTTCAAGCAGGCTATTAGGTTTTGTTTTCTGCTGGTAAAAGCTGATATTCTTTTACCTAATTCCAGTCCCCTGTATTTGTCTATTCAAGGGACTGATGTTGATGTCATACTCCTCCATTAATATAAATATATGACATTTATCTAAAAAATATCGGCACTACAACTCTTTAGAATGTTCAATAATGCAAAAGAAAGCCATATATAGATTATATAAATAATTTGTAGTCCCATGTCCATCCCTTTTAATTCCCAAACTCTGGGAATTTCTTTTGTTGTAATGAACACGTCCCAATGCCCCCATACCAAAAACTCGAAGAGACATAGGTTGTCATTGATTAACAATTTCATCATACAAATGAAAACGAATTATCTATTCTGCTTCATCCCATCATACAAATGAAAATGAAACATATATCCTGCTGCAGCATTATGTAATGTCATTTTTGGGAGTCTCTTGTGTGTTAATATTGAGTCACTGTTTGTGACCCATCTCTCATGAGAGCTTGAAAGGTCCACTTGGAACTCATTGCATCTAGTCGATACTCACATGGGTGAAGTACCGGTATTTTAACTAGCAAAATTAATCATCACATAGCTTCAACCAACATTGATGGGACTTGCACCCAATAACTGAGACTTCCTGGAGGTCACTCATCCCATCAATATTCTGGCTCAAGCGCACTTAATCAAAATTGATTCATTGTTAAGCAATTAGAGTTTCTGCAGAATTTTTAAATATCATTTTTCTGGTACAGTATATAAAACTCGAGTCATTTCTTCAGCGATTCATCACTCATGAGTAATCATTTCTTCTATGACCAATCTTTTGTGATGTTGAATGGTTCACTTGGTGCTCATTATATCAGGAGATGCTATTGGCATTGAAACTAGCAAAATAACCATTGCACACACCAATTGTCGCCATTAGGACTTGCACCGGATTATTGGGATTTAATGGGAGGTCATGCATCCCAACATTCCATGATCGACAAATCTTTTAACAATTGATTTCAGGATACTAATACTAAACATTTATCCAATGAATGCCTTAAGAAACCTCTCTGCCAGCCCTGCAGACCTTTTCAATCCCCGTACTATGTTGTGGATACATTGTTGTCACTACTCTTCGGACTCTCGGTCATAAATTGCTTCACCAATGATGTTCCGTAGACCTCTCTTGTTCTTCAGTATGGAATGAAATGGCAAAAAACGAGAGGTGGTATTGAGAGGCGATGGTATTAAAAAAATAAAGTTGAAGAAAATTTATATTAGTGGTGAAAGAAGACCCACACAAACAATACATATAGAATGAGATAACAGAAAATGCAAGAGCATTTAGTATAGCAACATGCTAGTTTTGTCCTAAAAAATAAAAGGTGTATAAGAAAAGGGATCTAAACTAGTAAACTGTGAAGAGCCATATGCGACATTAGGAAGGACATCTCAGTTTACAACAAACTTGGAGGAATAATGCTAATAATCATTTTTAATGCAAGGACAGTAAACAAACAAGCCAACATTGAGAAATAGTGATGACATGGATGATAACCTGTTGTGGTTGGAGAGAGGAAGACAGATGGTGGGCAAGGCACTTATATGATAAACAAGGAACACAACATACTTTGGGGAAGAGCTGCTTGGGTTGGGCAGCGTACACAATGTAATCCTGTGTAATGGCATGAGCACCTCGTAAATTTTAGGGAAATATACATGCAAAACCTACAATGGACAAGAGTGTGGTAGAGTGTGATCTTAAATTGATTTACATAAAAATCAGCATATTAGGAATCAAAGAGCAGTAAGACCTGGCCAAAGATCGCCAAAAGAAGCGAAGGAATGGAAATGTTTCCATGACACAAGAAAATGTAATGTCCCTTTTTAATATTTTATTACCTCTGCAATTTTTCTAAGTTTCCTATCTATGCAACACTTATGAAATACTAGACAATAACAAGTATCAATATTGGTTATTGAACCCTTACACATAGCATTGAACATAAGCCAAAACTGTCATTTACTGAATGTTGGACAACAACATCAAATATTAATATTAAATCTTTTATATCAAATGGGTAGTGTTGTCACCCAGAAGTGCACCTTGATAGAGAATGGTGTGTACTCTCTCTTGTTGACAAAATTGGAACACCTCAAGGTTGTGGGTAACCTATGGTTGAGGTGAACCTCCAGAGAGGGCTGGTTCCCCTGTGAATCACCTAAAACTAACAAATTTAACAAGGAAAAGGGAGAAGGAATGCGGGAAAAGGAAATTGAGGTGATACACCAATGATTTGACACACATACGTACTACTGCATACAAGGAAGACAAAGATCCACACACCTGCACAACTCTAAGCTAATTTGCAAAATTAATTCAAAGGTTTGGGTGAAAGGACAGCGGTAGAGGGAAGAATTTCCACACTAAAGCAATACAATACCCTATTAAACACGATGAAAACTCAGAAAACCAGCAATATGAGAAGGAAAAATGGAGCTTTTTTATTCAGAGATGCAAGTACAAGCTAGGATTACAATAGCAAAACAGCTGAAAGTAGTGTCTATTCTGATTTCTTTACAAAATTCAGTCTTTCTGAGACTGCTGCATCCAAAAATCAGTCTCCCCTTTCATGCAAATTCTTTTATTTTATTTATCACTCCACCTGTTGACATGGCTGCATGCATACAATTTTTTAATAATTAAAAACACTTCAAATCCATCCATGCTGCGCCAAAAACAGACCTGTAGCATGCAATACTTTATATTATTTAATAGTTCTTCCTCTTGCTGCCCTGCGCATAGCATCTAGAACTGCTGCTGTGCCTTAAAAATATATATATTTATATATATACTTTCCTTTTAATGCTGGTGCATGAAGGAGAGACTGGAGTTTTGATCTTTTAAAAATATATTTATTCACCTCCTTTTGGCTCAGGCTTTTCTATTTTTGTCCTCTTGTTATTTTGTCACTTGCTGCTTTGTCTCTTTTGCTATTTTTGTTTGGCGCAGACTTTTGGAATACTGCAGTTTCTTTTTATTTATTTTCCTTTTGACTATTCATGCACATGGGACAAAAGTTGCCTTTTGTTATTCACTTATTCGTCTCTTCCTCATTTAGCACAAGGGCTCTTATTTTAGCTAATTCACTCCTAATTTTAGCGCCAAGATCAGCTTAACATGCTGCTGCTATTTTTACCTTCTTCCCATGCATGCTGCTGCTATTTTTAGCCTGGCTATCTTTAGCAAATCTCCTAAAAATAGCCAATTTCCAATTTTAACCAATTTCGCTAAAAATAGCCTTGTCGCTGAAAATAGCCTTGTTCTATTTTCAGCCCGTTCTTGCATGGAAAATATGTTAACAGGTAGCAACGGTTCCACAAACCCCTTTTTGCATATAATATTCAAAGATGTACAACAACAATTTTTGGTTCATTTATTATTCAAACTACCAAAATAAACAACAAACCCAACTCACAAAATATGTAGCTGTGATGATATTGTAGCGTGGCATTGTTGCAATGGTATTGAAGTACTGTAGCAGCGGTATGGAGTACTGCAGTGGTGGTACAAAGTACTGTAGCAACACTATAGCAAATTGAAAATCTCCAAAAATCCTTCTTACCCAATTGGAACTAGACATAAACTTCAATCTTTCAACTCAAATGCGATCCCTGGATGGAATCACCTCAAAGGAGGAGCATTTTTGTCCTTTGAATTTCCACACTCTTAGCATTTCCGACGTGAGAGAAAAAGTTGAACATAGAATGCTCAAGCTCTCAAAGGGGGTTTGATAACAAAAATATGAATGTCTTCTTCCTCCCAGCTCTTCCTTTTATAATCACCCTTTTAATTTGAATTTCCTTTTCTGCCTAAAATTCCCTCCAGAAGTGTCTAGAAACACTTTTAATAAAACATTACATTAGGCCCTTTTATAATAATAATACATAAGTCACCTTTTGATAAAGCTACTAATAATAATACATAAGTCACCTTTTGATAAAGTTATTAATAATAATACATAAGTTGCCTTTTTATAAAGTTACTAGGACAACTTAAAATATTATTATTAAATTATTTCCCTAACTTTATCCCTTAGCCTACGGGAAATAAGGAATAGGTTACAAGTCTCCCGATTATTTTAATTTTGAGAACTTTTCATGAGAGAACTTAGCCAGATTATTCCACTTAGCTTGGCTTAGGTCCTTGAAGTTTACCTCACGCCCTTGAACTATGTCGGGCTCCCTTGAGCTCTTGCAGTTCTCAATTCACCTTGGAGATCCTCCCTTTCCTCAACAAGAATGGTCTTTTGCTTAGTGGCATCCAAATACACATCCACCATCTCCCATGGCTTATAAACTATCTTTGCCTTATCCTTCTTTATGTAAGATGTGCCTCCTTGCTTTGGATATACTCCTCTTGTGGCAATATTTTTGTCTAGTCCCTTTCTACTTTACCTTTCATTCCTGCATGGGTGCCTATGTCAATCTTGATTATCGTTACCATGCTCGACCCTTTTGTGCTTCTTTCAACTCTAACACCTTTTGGACTAGATCCATGCACTCTCCTATCTTGATTACTGTTACCATGCCTGATCTTTTTGCGCTTCTTCCAACTCTAACATCTTTTTAGGGAACTTAGAGTCCTCTGGTTTGCAATTCGCACAAGAAGGGAACTTAGGACATTACTTTTGACAATGATCCGTGGCCTCAAGTTTGACATTGATTACACCCTAAAAATTCAATAAGGTGTGAATGAGGGTCTGAAGATTAACTTGAAATCTTGATTAGGATTGTAATCTAGAAACTACGTATATTCAAACTGTTAAATTAATATTTAACATGCAAATCTGAATATTCAATAAATAACAAGTGTGTTTGATAAACTAGGGCACATGCTAAATAGAGAAAATTGACAGCAGGATAAAGCACTTAACTTTTTTTTGTATTTTGGTGACTGATTTGGCTGTGAAACTAGAGGGAATAGGTTGGAAATCTTCTATATTTGCTTCATCTCCGAAATTGGATCTTTATCTACCTCTAGACAAATTCGACTAGTAGGACATGATTGTTTAGTTATAACCCATCCAGAGTTGCACGGACTTGGCTTACTCTATGTACAACCACTTGCAATTGTTGAATGTGTTGCTCTATGTGCGATCTGAGCTATGAAAGATGTGTGCAAGTTGTCGAAATTAGTCTTCTTCTAGTGAAACCTTAACTTCCTTGGAAAACTCGTAAAAAGGGGTCAATAGTTTGGGTTGAAGCACCCTTGTGCAACTTACATAGGACTATTCTGAAGAGGCTTCAAACACATGTAGTTCTTTGCCTATTGGAAGTGCAGCTGTGATAATGCAATCTACATGTATGCAACTAAAATTTAGCCCTTAAACACTTGACAATGCTTGCTTTGACTTGTCTTTGCTTGCTCTTAACCTGATTTAGAGTGCTTTAGACTTGTATAGGGGGTTGCTCCTAGTGTAAGATCCCACAATAAGGAAGAACAGGGTAGCTTTGCTTACTTTTGGAGAGGAAGACCAATTGTATGCCTTATTTGTCAAGTTGCCCGGTGAGTGAGTGGGGTTTTGATTTGTATTTATACTATAGGGTAATATCTTGCACTAAGGCTGACTTGTATGGAAAATACCGACTCATAACAAGAAGCCTATTTGAAAATTTGACCATTGGAAGACCAAGGACATGATCAACTAGTAGGACTAGTCATGCGCAAGGGATATAAGTTAAAACTCACATTTCACACTAAGGCTGATGTGGAGGGAAAAGACTGACTCATAAGAAGTCAATTTCAAAATTTAACCATTGAAAGACGAAGAATAGGGCTGATTGACAGGGGACAAAATCGACTAGTTGATCCAATCCCTATTGAACAATTTTATTTAGTGGGGTAGTAAGCTCAACTAATTATCTAGAATGGTCTGCAAAGGTGATATAAGTGGTTTTTGACTGACATAGGTATTCCTGTAGGTATTTGAGCAGTGGAATGATGGGATTACAAGTCTTAGGATAGTGTAGGATAATTTGTTTGTGCTCTGTTTGTGCACACAAGTCATGCGTAAGTGATATAAGTTAAAACTCACATTTTAAAATGCCAAATGACCAAATTTTCTACGATACAAGTGTTGCACACCCGACCACCATTTCTTTCCTAACCTCTCGTAGCCATGTGCTCTTCCTCTACTCAACCCTTGCTCTTGGTTCGACGCAATTGTTGCTGTCTTAAGCCACGTGCTTTAGCTTCATGCCGTTCTCGCAACAACTGATTATTTTGATGTCATGCATATTGGTTGCACATACTCTACACTAACACAAACCTTTTTTGTTTGGTCCTTCTTAGCAAGGGGATGTTCATAGTCTCATACATCGGTTGGCACACATCACAATACAGGAGCACTCCCTTCACTTTCTTTGCAGTGCAATCATTACTTATGTGTTCCTTTGTCTCACATTTTATATACCATAGATCTTTGCGTACCTCTTGTCATGCGGACCCCATGGCGATTAACTTCTACAATTGTGTGGCCATAGTGGATATTTGCGATTCTAGGAATAGACTTATCCCTATTTCAAAGCTTTGAGATACCTCCATCCACAAAGCATCCTCTATTGCTTCCCATGGATTTGTGAATGTCTTCTTTAGTAGTTGTCTCATGAGCAGAGCCAATAATCTTCCCACAAACCAACGTGTATGTTGTCAATGGCTGGAGTTCAAAAGAGATGTTTGAAAGGAAGGTTTTGAAATGTGCATCATATGCATGCACAATCTCTGTGACCACATGCTTTATCTACTTCAAAGGTGCTGATATTCTCTCATTGCTCAAATAATGGTATACAAAACTTTCTTAGAAAAGTGGCCTTGATTCATCAAAATTCAGGACAACTTGCTTCAAGTCAAACTTTCGATACCAAGTGTATGCCAACTAAGATGGTCAATATGATTATCCTCGCTCTTCTCATAAATACATATTAAGATAAGTATAAGACCATACTAAGGCCAAGACACATGCCAAAGATAGAATAACAAAAGGCATAATAGTCATGGACCTAGAAGATAGTAATCTACATTATGTTAAAGGCGTAGGGTTCCAAAGCTTATGCCTAGGATAGGGGATGGGATCTTACAAGAATCCTAGGGTTGTAAGAATAAAGGTAATGAACAAGTGCTATAAGATATCGAAACTAAGGGTTATAAAGGCGTGTGGTGGATTATAGGCGGGAGTTGTAACATAATAATGCAATAGACAAAGATATGCCACTCTTTCCTAGTGTAATACTAATCAATCACACCAACATAAAGGAATGAGAAGAGTTAGGGATACTTATCTTTATAAAGACAATGTTGGTGCATTAACCCCTTAGGGTTATAACACATCATGATTGATGTTGTGGGTGGATAACAAGAGGGATAGGTAGGAAACCTAAGTAGACTGAAGTTAGAGACTCCAAATACTTGGTAGACCTCACCAATGCTGTTCCTAGTAACCCAATGCTCCAAAGTAGACTTTCAAGTATAAGCTCCACTAAACCCTAAACCTTTTAAACCTTGAAGGGCAGATTTGTGAGCGAAAGCATAACAGGACTATGTGATGATGATCTTAGAGAATTGACAACAATGATGCCCTTATATAGGGGGTACATGACTTGAAGTCATTATCTTTCTTTGCAAAGACATTGATGATGGTTGATGTCGTTAGTTGGAAAAGGTTACGCTAGATGGTATTAATTAGGGTTGATCTTTGTTGGCCACAAATAGTCAAGCATAAATGCGGGAGACGAAGGATCGTGGAGGCGAACAAATACTTGGAAGTATGTATGAATGCGATCTAAAGGGGACCCGAATGTGTTGTAAGTAGGTTGTAAGGAGGTAGTAAGAGATAACAAGGTAGTAAGAGGGTAGTAAGGCATTATGCTAGGGCAAGCTAGGGCGATGCCACGCATGACTCTCTCATCAAATATTGCTAACCAACCCAACCATGCTCTCGGTGACAACCATAAGGCACACATATAGAGAGATTAATGCGCCAATAACTTGCAAAGAGAGATCATTTATAAGAGTGAAAAAGGTATATACATATGCCCCGATCGAAGATCATTGTGTGTCACAATAGCGTAACACGAGATGGTCCTCGGGAAAGAAGTATGGTACACCAAAATCAAAGGAAAATGACTATATATGAAGTAATAAGTGATATAATTATGAACCAACCAAATGAAATATATGAACCCAACCAAATGAAATATTTGAACTCAACCAAATGAAATATACATACTTGCTACTTACCCTCCTGCAAATGGGATGAATATCAAGTCTCATGTCTTGATTGTGGAGGGTGCAAAGTTGCTAATCAATCTAAATGATACAAGATCAAAGAAAGAATCCTAGAAGATATGTTAGTAAATTAAGAACTTGAATGTAAAGGGAGCTCATGGGAGGGTTCTAGGGCATGTCTAGAGAAGAAGGCTAAGTTAGGTCCAAAGATCCTATGCAAGGTAATAAGTGGGTCATAACATAAGACTAGGAAGCCTAGAAGGGGTTTAATGTGCGTGAAAGGTAGGTAAGTGATCTAGCACGCATATAGAAAGGAAAAATAGGGAAGATAAGAATGTAAGTTGTGAAGATGAGGTATGAAGTTGGTCTCGTAGGCTTAAAAATAAGTGATTTCAATTTTTTTCTAGACAATAGGTGGAATGCATTGTAATATTCCTCATGACACATAATCTTAACACTTTTCCTGAATGTCTCTAGGAGCTATGATTTCAAAGATATGGCGGTTATATGGAATTTGAGCGTAAATGTTCAAAAGTTTCAAATATGGTTCAAAAAGATGTGCTAGAAATAAGTAGATAAGAACGACATTTAATATAAAGGATTAAATCCAATGGAAAAAATATGTGGCAAAGAATACGTAGGTAATGAGACATCTAATAAAATCTAAGAGAGATCAAAGAAAAAAGATGTGGCATAGATAGTAATAATAAAATAAAGAGCATCTAATGTAAAGAGATGTTAGATCTTATAAACAAAGAATGTGGCCAAGATGATTATAACATCCAATGAAATCTAAGAAAGGTCAAAGAAAACAAAAGATGTGGTAAAAAGTGATAAAAAGGAAGCACTAAAATGAGAAAAATCAAAATCAATGTTTGTGCTAGATTTTCTTAGGAGGTATAGATGCAAGGGTGAATGGAGATGGTATAGATACAAGGGTGTTATTTGCGAGGAAGGTCCAAAGGTCTTACGATCCAAACTCACAAATCTTTGGTTGGAGCCAACACTAAGGGCGGTAAAATTTTTATAATAAGGTAGAGAATAAGATGTCAAAAAAGTAGGGACGTGGTCAACTACTTGCAATACCCTTCAAGGGGAATAAGGGACTGATCAAGGAAAAAGGAAGCAAGGCGCCACAATGGCAAGATGAGATCCTTAGTGGAGAATGAGATTGTAATCAATAGGACATGACTAAATATTTTTGTCATCAAAGTATTAAGAAACCCAAGTATGCAGGTTTGGTTTAGGAAAACTAATGAGGTATAAATATATCCCATGTTAGCTAAGTGAGAGGAGCGGGAAAGTGAAGTTGCAAGGAAGAGTTCGATATAATGAAGAATAAAGCCATTAGTTGACCGCAAGGAGAGTTTTTGCTTCATAGGGAATGAAGGCTGGAAGGAGACGAATTAGACAATGTGGTAATTGCAGATCACTAGAAATATCACAAGATAGGAGTGTAAACCTATGATAGGTCCCACACAAGCATAAAGATTTGCTAAAACCTAAGCAGAAAGAGTGTCATAAAATGTGATTGAATCATACTAAAATTTTAAGATTAAGCAAAGGGTGGACTAAATCCAAGGGAAGAGATGTCAAAGGTAGGTTGTAAAAATAGTTTGTAAAGATAAATGAGTTTGGTAATTGTAGATCACTAGAAATATCATAAGATAGGAGTGTAAACCTATGATAGGTCCCACACAAGCATAAAGATTTGCTAAAACTTAAGCGGGAAAGAGTGTTATAAAATGTGATTGATTCATACTAAAATTTTAAGATTAATCAAAGGGTGGAATAAATCCAGGGAAGAGATGTCAAAGGCGGGTTGTAAAAATAGTATGTAAAGATAAATGAATTACCATAGTAGCTTGTTAAGAGGAAAATGCTTGTCTAAACTCGAGAGGGATGAGATATCAAAGGAAATTTGTAAAAAAAAGGTAAAAGAAAACTACCAAAGTGCTCAATAAAGAGGTCAACGGATGTATAAACCCAAAAGGGAAGGTGTTAAAGGCATGTTGGAAAATAGAAAGAAAACTACCAAAGTGCTCAATAAGGAGGTTAATAGTTGTATAAATTCAAGAGGAATGGTGTCAAAGGCAGGTTGTAAAAGCAAAATAAAATGAAGTATTCATGCAATAGGGTGTTCATGCAAAGAGAGTAGAGTAAGGTATTCAGCAAAGAGTGAATCTCATAACAAGAGAATATGGACAAAAAAATAGTGAGATCATAGAGATCGTGAAATGAAACTACAAACATCCACTATCACATCATTAACTTGTTGAATGTCATATCATGTATGTATCAATGTCCTCAATATCTTAAAGGGCCTTTGAGATTTTTGTTGTATCTCATGATACGCTACTACCATAGTTTCTTGCACCCTAGTGGAGATTTGAGAGACAACCTCGTTGCAATTTTCATCTATAGAGGGAGGGAGGAAAGAGATAAAGGGAGGATGGACCCTTAACTAAAAGGAGTGAGGAGGTTTTCCCTCACCTGGCCTAAAGTGTGTGTAGTTTGTATGATTGGGAACTAGAATAAGAGGCAAAGGGAAATCAAATCCTCAATCGGGAGGTGGAGGAGAAGGTAATTGCATATGACGTTACTATCGGAGTACTCAAGATGCGACATCAAAATGGGAGCAGGACCATGATGTGAATGAAATTGTTGAGGAGAAAAAGGAGGAAATGTTGTTGCTGGCTTTGCTTTTCATGCACTTTTGCTTCGAGTTGCTTCATGTGTTTTCTATAGGGTTTACAATCCTTAACATCGGGACTTGATGCCTCATGCCATGTGCAAAATGGTATAGACTCGTTGTGGGAGTTTGTAGTATACATGTTTATAGGTGGAAGCAAATATGTCGTGTAAGGTGAGGAAGGAACAATGATAGGAGAGCTAACCAAAGGAACTAAATTTGTGGTAAGTGAGCTAACCAAATGAGTCGTATTGGTGGTTGGTTCGGGCATTGGGTCGTAGAGGAGATTGGGTCAGGTCCCATCAAGTCATCAACTTTGGGCTTGAAGGCATGATAGTTGGGTTCGGCGGAGGATGCTAATGGTGCGATACTAGTGTTGAAATTAGATTGTAAGGATTCGGGGAAGACGAACTAATGAAGGTCCCCACTTGTTGGAATTACTAATCAAAGGAAGAATGCAACGATTGTTGGTATCATAGAAGTTCCGCATTCTTAGCTTGGATATAACCAAACAAGATGGGGTCATCTAGTAAATAACCATCGTCATAATTAGATGTAGCATTATTGATATTAAGTGACTCAATCGTGATTTCATTAGGAGTTGAAGAAGGAAGCTCTTTGACAAGAGTCCTAATAGAAGAGACGATAATGGGGATTGCAAAATTTGCCTTTTTGTGAGAATAGGGTCACAAAGAAGGGGCAACTATGGAATGATAGAGTTAGGAAGGTTGGAGGTTTTAATCTAAGGTTGGTTTCATCCGGCAAGTCATCATCTGAATTGAGGAGGTTCTCGGTAGTTGTCTTGATAATCTTAGGATGCCCATTGTATCCTCAAAGGGAATCAATGGGGTAGTTAAAGTGTTGATACTATCGAAAGGGAACACAAAGTAGTTCTTTGAGGGTGGGTATTTCAAAGAAGTTACATTGTTTAAATTTTCAAAGCTCCAAGGGTTCATGTCACCTTGAATTATATACATAGAGCTTAGGTGAGTGAATTTAACACATTGACAAGTGGATGAAGTGACGAAACACATCTGATGTGTCCATGGTCGAAGAAGAATGTTTAAAGTTAGAGGAAAATTGAAGATCTTAACCTTCACTCTAACAATGTTAGGAGGCATGGTGATGGGCAACTAAATGCAACCCAATGGGGGCATTTTCCTTTAGTCGTACCCTTGACACGTGCTGCAAATAGATTTTAGATTTTCGATTGAATATCCTAAGGATTTGATGAATTCTAAAGAAGCGACACATGTTCCGAAACCCTTGTCAACGAGAGCCCTTTTGACTTGCATGTTTCCATCTTGACGGAGATGAAAAGAGGATGATCATTGACATAGAATAGAGTTAATGGGAAATCAAAGAGATAAACCTTGATTTGTTGTAAAATTAGTTTGGATAGATAGCTCTTCGCATTGTTGAAGTATACTCTCATCCGAACCATGCAAGAGGGACTCTTGCCCCAAAGTTGGTGGATAAGGGATATTCATGTTGAAGAGGATTGACATTAACCGGTTACAATGCTTAAGTGAGGGTCATAGGAGTTCAAAAAGGGAATTTTACTTGGAAGATTGGAAAGTTCCACAAATGGATCCCATTCGTCCAAGCTAGTTTGTGAAATGTTGGTTTGAACAGAGATGAAAAGAGGAGGGTCATCGATACAAATAAGGAGTTCATTTGGGATCATAAAGTTAACATGAAATCAAAGAGATAAAGCACAATCTGTTTTTAAATTGGTTTGAATAGATAACTCTTTGCGCATTGTTGAATTGTACTCTCATCCAAACCTTGCAGAGGGACCCTTCCCCCAAAGCCGGTGGAGAAGGGATATTCATGTTGAAGAGGATTGACAAGAATCGATTGCGATGCTTAAGCGAGGTTCTTAGGAGTTTAAAAATGGGATTTTACTTGGAAGATTGGAGAGCTCCATGAATGGATCCCATTTGTCCAAGCTAGTTTGTGAAATGATAGTTTGAACCGAAGCAATCTTTGTCATGATAATCTTTGGAAATGTCAAGGAATCATGTTGGTTTGAGTTTAATTTTTTTGCTCAAGCTATACAACATCGGAAATGCTAAATGCTAGATGACCGAGGTGGCTTGAGACAACCGCATCAACACTTCAAAGACAAAATGGTTGATGTAGTCGGGAGAAGCAAGTGTTGTATAGGACAACATCATCCTTGTATTTTCAAGATGGCCGATGACGTTGATTTGGACAGGTTTTTCAAAATTTGGAATGTTCGAAGGTTGGTCTAACGAAGTTTGACTTGTAGGATAGGCTTGAACAATGTTGTAGGTCTTAGGTTGAGAAGTGGGGTACTTGGAATTAATGCAAGCACTTACTCTTTTCATACCTTACATGTAACCACATTTTTAGAGTTGTCAATAATGGGGTTATAGGTGGTTTTGATGGTATTGGATGAAGTAGTGGAATTATTATTCTCATCATTGGTGGGCTGATGAGATGTAGAACTTACATTTTACCTTTTGTTTTGACGATTGCATCATGTCTTTCTCTAATCATGGTGTCATTATCAAAGTCACATCCAAACAAGAATGCATAGGCAAGGGCTCTAAGCGCTTGACAATTTTCATGAGAATGCCCCCAATTAGCATGCCACCCGCAAAACTTATTTTCATCATACCATTGGGGAATAGGTGCGAGGGTTCCATGGGTTGTGAGAGAACGTCCTAGGTCTTTATTCTTCTTTAGTGAGTGATTGATAGCAATCCCCTTGGTGGGATGGGTGAAGAAGGGAGCTGCCTTTAGGTTGAGGAGGGGTTGAGCAAATGTTATGAATTGTTCTATTGGAAGCATTGCCATGATTGTGAGAGTTTGTGACTCCATCTTCAGTGGCATCACGGTTTTTAGGTCTCATAAGGACTTGAAGAGTTCTTTTGTTTGTTGTTTAGGTTGAGGTCTTTAAACTCTAACATAAGATAATCTTGTCGTTTAGCTTGCTCAACCACTTCCTCCAAATTGGATGGAGAGAAGGACCTAACCTTGTATTGAAAGCGAGGTTCTAAAGCCGTGAGAAATTGTAATTTGCCCTTCTCGGGACATTTTCTATATTAAAGATTTGAAGACCCTCAACCCAATGGGTTCGAGGATTGAGCTCGAAATGTGTCTGTTATCTATTTTGTAACCCCTTGGAGGGCTCTTTAGTTTAGAAAAGTGCACATAGGATAGTAATTTCTTAATATTAAATTAAGAAATTAAATAAAGTGCACATGATAGTAGTTCATTAAATATTTTTATTTTTAATTATGCTTTAGGATGAAAACATTAAATGATCGGACTTTGGAGATTGCACCTCTTAATTCTATAAAAGAGGGGTCACATTTCCTTTTGGGGCATGTTGATGAATTAATTAAAATTACTCCCTGCGTGGAGAAGGGGATGTATGCCCAAACTTGATGCTCTTGCTCTCTCTCTCTCTCTCATTTGTTGAAGATCTTTTGCAATCCATTGTAGCTGGTTTTGATGATCAAATTGAAGGATTTATTGGTGCCAATATCAAGTCGATTTTCCTTTGTGGTGAAGTCTCTTTTGCCTATCGATTTGGTTGTCTAATGCTCCATGTGATTGCTTTGTTATTTGTGTGAGTGGATCTCTCTCTTGGCAGCGATTTATTTAGGTATTAAACCTCCTGTGCTTAGCGCATTTTATTGTGGTAATATACTGGCTGTAGCTAAGCATTTTTGTGAAATATATTAACTGGCAAACCCTCTTTTTATACTGCTGTTTGGTGAATGGTTGGGAGGCAAGTCGGTAATGGAATTCTGTGATTTATGATCTGGTTTTCACCTTTATTAATCCGCTGTTCCAGCGACTTATATTGGGAGCTCATAAGGCATGATTTAGGGTGTTTTGGGATCCTTGTTGCAGATCTAACTATAGTATATCCTGGCAATATTGATTAAAGAAAATCGGCTGGGTTAATGCATTATGTATTGGTGTTTTGTAGCCTTTAACTGCAGCGAACTTGGTGAGATAGTTTGGTGCCATTTTTAGTGTCCTTGGGCAGGGGAATCCATGTTTGTGTGAATGATAATCACAGTCTCTTGCAGCGACCCACCTGGAGAAGGTTTAGATCTGGTTTAAGTACATTTTTATCCCTCTCTCATATCGACTTGCATGAATAGTGATTGGCAAAGGTAGCGATCTGTCTAGGAGGATTTGGGGAGTCTATTTGGACTTGGATCTATTGTGTCTTGAATGTGCTAAGTCTCTTGTGGCAGCGACTTGCACCAGTTGTGCCAAATCTGATTTCATATGCCCTTTGAGCAGCAAATTCATACTATATTATGATGCTATTTTCTCCTAAGTGAATCGACTGGTCTAGAGTGTGGTTTGGGTATTTAAACACCTTTTATTGCAGCGACCTGATTGGGGAATTGTTAGGTCTGATTCAACACATGTTTGGCTTCCTAAAACAGCGAATTGACCCATTGTGTTTGACCATATTCATTACCCAGTTCCAGCGACTGATTATGAGCTTTACCATTGCATCATATGAGAGCATACTTGGCTGATTTTACTGATCTATATGCAGCGATTGAATGAAGGAGTTTTATGTCGATTCAGTTATAGCATTTCCTGTTTTGGCTCACATAGAAGGTTGAAATTGTATATCATATAATCAGCTGGGTTTTATATTTTTCTTTACATCATTACCAAGTATTTGGAGAAGGGCTTATTGTCGACATGAGAGTTGTTGGCTGGGCTTGATCATTGTGAAATTGATTTTCTAATCATTTTGGTGATTGATTCTACTTGTTGGCTGCCATTTCCCATTGATCCCATAAGAGGGATATTACAGAAATTGCTGAAAAACAATGTCTTTGGACATTATGTTTGGCTTTGTTAGCCAAGGCTTTCCATAGTTTGATAAAGGCTTTCGTCGTTTATGTTCGAATTATTTACAATTGACAAAGGCATCAATGTTGTTTTTAGGAATGTTATGATAATGAAAATTGTCAATTAAAGCGTTTACTCATTCTTCAAGCTCAACAATAGAGTATCTAGTCCCAATCTAAATTGTTGCCCCTAAGGGTTGTAGCTAAGAGCTTGGTGGCGTAATAAGAGTTAGTTTTGATCTAGTCCTTGTAGATATTGCCAAAAGTCAATGTGGAGAGGGATTTGTGGATCTGTCATAGGTGATGGTTGGAGTGATTCCTCCAATGTCCATGTGGCAATATATGGAGCTAAAGGTTCTCTTTGTATTAATTGAAGAACCTTATTAGTAATTCATGGTGTGGGATTACATTCTTGTTAGGACCAAGAAAGGAGAGTGGGGGACCAAGAAAGGGGATGTCCAAGTTTAGGCCTGAGATACAAAAGAATAGCTCAATTGCCAAGGCCACGGATATTGCTACAACAAATTTTTCTCCACAAAGAGTGACTAAGAAGGGGATAGTTATCAGTAAGATCGTGCGGGTGCGCATGCCCGACTAAAATTGGGGTGCATCCAAGACACACTGTGCCTATTATGCAGGTGTGGCTGCGAAACACATTCAAGTTGCACCAATAATATTCTAACACACCCCGGCACACCTAGCACATTTACCGTAAATATTACTCACAACCCCATTTGAAAAACATAACTATATGTTAAACAATAATCTTGAAGAAAAAAGTGAAAAATATATTTTTCAGTTTCGCTAAGTTTCATGATGATCTTATGTTTCAACTTTAAAGTTTGATTTTTCGTGTAAATGTTACTGCATTCGTAAATTTATAACATAGCCATGTTTTTGGGTGTTTGTATCCGATATACCTTTACACCCGCACTTTGTGTACCCCAGTTTTAAGGGTTCACTACGGTGCTTTGTACCCACACCTTGCATACCCGTGCACCTGCACGACCATGTAACACCTTTGTTATCATTGATTGAATGTCTAACAAAGAAGAGTGAAGGGAAGTCTGTGGTTGTTGGGAAATTATCATCAATGAAGGGGATGATGGAGTAAGAGAAAGGGAAAACTCCTCAGCAAATTTTGTGGGTCAAGCTGGTAGGAGCAGTGGCAAGGTATTGGTTATTGAATTGTAAAAGCCACTTTTTCTAGGACTAATGGACAGGGGCCTATGTTCTTGATGTGAAATTGATGCCATTGTTCGACAAAACACTTTATTCTATTATGATTTTAAGGCTTGTAAATAGGTCTTAGAAGTGCAAAGGGAGTAGATGAAAGTTTCATAAGAGCCATTTGATATTCATTGTGTTGGGGCTTCTCATTTTCTGGAATTTTGGGAAGAAGTTGGTTAAGGTGAAGATCACCATTGTTTAGAAGATATGGCATATCAATGAGTATTGCTATTACACCCGTTGAAGGAGGAACATGCAACTTTGGCTAGCCATGGCAGTTGAAGGCCCGAAGATCATGAATATGAAGAGTGAAGTGCTCCATTACTTTCATGACCTGATTACTAGCAGATTGGTTGTTAAGACGAGAGATACATATTTTCCTCTTTGGCTAGTATCCTGCATGAAGGGAATAATGGAGGGTGAATTTCACAATAAGGATAAGTATTCATCAAGAAAAGTGAAGGAATGCTGGGGAGGTGTTTGAAAGGGTTTTACATGTCCCTTCCTGCCTTGGCACTTCCTTATAAGCAGTTTCTTTGTCAGGAGTAAAAGTCTTTGGGAAGGTCAATGAAGAATTAATTCCATTGCTTTCAATGGACAACTAGTTGACAATTTTTTAAATGTCGCCATTTAAAGTTAGAAGTTCTACCAGCCCAGTATTTAAGTCAAAGGCATTGTCGGTGAAGTCGAAGGGTGCAACTCAAAGGGATACTATGCATTTTATGTAGCAAGAGGCTAAGTGGGACACATTATGGACGAAATTGGAATAAGTGAAGACCAAGGACAATGTGCCAAAATATAAATTGTTGAAGAAGAAACGTTGATGAGGATGAGGAAGAGGAGGCGGTTGGCATCTGTAATTTAGACAGTGAGGATGAGAAGATGGAGAAGTTTAAGGATGAGGGTGACACAAATAACATAATCAATGTCTGTGAAGAAGATGGAGGGGACGAGCATCATGCCAAAAATGAGGAAGTGTGCCCGATGAGAGATTGAGGAAGCATGCAGACACTAGGTACCGTTTGAGGAGTCAACCTCTTGAAGTTAAACTGTATGTTTTCTCTTCTCTTGGCTTATTGCATGATCTGTTACTCTAGTTGGCACTACAAAAAATATCCTTCTCATCCTCCTCACTCTTCTTTGAAGCTTGCGAATCTTAAACCTGCTAACATTGTTGCCACTAAGAGAACACACACTGGTGGCAGAGATGATATTACTAACCGGCTATATGATGAGTATGATATTGCTAGTTCCTAGCCTCAGTCTCAGGCCACGGATATTGATGACAATATCAACAAGCAGCCCCTACTTCCATAGCATGATGACACCTCGTCACAAGCAATGACATTGGCAAATGTCAATGGTGGTAGCGGAAAGGAGAATTAGACCAGAGCAACAACCAATGGTGTTTGCTTCTTCTTTTGGGAGTCAGAAGAGGAACCTAGTATTGGGTTTATATGCATAGGCAGTGGGCAATAATGCTCTTCAGAATGGCTGGTGGTTTCAAATCCCAATACATCAGAGAGGCAGCATAGATCAACTGTATTGATGGCAAAGAATCAAAATTTCTATATGGGCGCTTGTTACTAGAGAGGCTCGGTTTAATGATTATTCGAGTAATACTCAGTATTGGGACAGAGTAGCACCTTAGGTGTTGATGACAAGCAGCCTTTAGGGATAGATACATGATGCTGTGATTTATAAATTTATGATCAGTTGACCTATATTGGCAAACATGTACAATAATACTTAGGCACAACCAGAAAAAATGAAAAAGAGAATGATCCTTTCCTTGATTAGCTCAAATCAGCACAACATTAGGTCCAACAGGCAAAAATGCTCCATAACAAAGCAGAGAAGGGAGCTACTGATCTGATTGCAGAGATAGAGACTTTGAGGAGACAATTGACAGACTAATAAAGAATTAACGAATAATGAAACTCTGGTGGCTAGTTCAAAAAAAAAAAAAGCAAGAAGACATGATTCAACCTCTGATTGAGTGGAAGTCCAAAGTCACTGTTCTTGAGATGGATTTATCATAGAGTTGCAGATAAGCTTCCTAGCAGTGATATAAAGTGTGCTGGGAATAGCAGAGGGTGGATTTGGAAAGATAGAAGGTAGAGTTGGAGAATAAAGGTGAGAATCTAGAGCTTGATGCTATGCATGCAGTTTGTCTACTAGTGAGGGTAAATAGAAAGAGTGAACTTATGGCTGGTGATTGTGAGCAGTTGAGGGCAATCTTCCAGCATTTCCATCTTCTTTTATTTCTGCTTTTCCTAGAGTTCGTACATTACCACCAAAAAGTTATAGTTTTGGCAACGACTTCAACCCTGTTCATAACTCTGCATCATATTGATATATAATGAAAAGATTCTACTAAAGTTTTATTTGTGTTCTACTTCTATTACACTGATGATGTTTTTGATTGATTGTAAATGATACTTTGCCGTTTGATGTATGTTGTTCTATTGCTGTTTATTCCATATTGTTGATATTGCATACCTACTGTAAAAATTTCTTTTGTGATGCATCCTAGATTTGTATGTTCACTGATTCGATTCCATGCTTTTTATTTGTCACTATTGATGGGGTTCATGATATTGGTTCATTCCTCGCAGATGTTGGCAAAACTTGCAAGCGGAATGCATAAGCCTGCACAACAGACCATTGTACCTGCTGCATGTGTGCCAGAATTGCTTGCATCTTTACCAGTGAAAAAAATGTAATCTCTAGCTGGCAGAGAGATGGTTGAAGTTTTTGTTTTATTGTTTGGCTGAATCAATGATTATCCCTAGCATAAAATTGAATATTGAAGGGAAGTTTCAGTCCATGGATGTGAAGGGCAGTAAGAGCATGCTTCCTAGTATTTTGTGGACATGTTCGAAAATAAATCTACCTGTTTATTTTCAGTTGGTAATTTGTAATCTTTGTGTTGATTATTTATACGTGGATGCTTCTATCTTCATGTTACGTTGTTTGTTCTTTTTGCAGGAAACAGCTGGGAGGTAAACTTGGGAGCTCCTTAGAGATTGATTTTGGTGTGAAAATGGTTGGAGACTTGTTGCAGTTTTCTGAACAAAAGCTGCAGGAGTGTTATGGAATGAATACTGGGTATGTAATTATCAGAAGATTCAATGTTTATTTGTTGTTAATATTTTGGCCTATGTTGTTTAACTGGTGGAAAAAATATACATTTAAGGTTCGCATTTGGGTGTAGTCTATAGATGAAGGATTGCATCTTGGAAATATGCATTAGTAGTAGCAGAAGTGTTTCTCCCATTTCTCAATTTTTTTCCAGTGCAACCTTTTATTTTGCATATACCTTCTTCCAAGAGGTATTGTTTTGTACAACTAATTTTGGTATCGGACTGGATTGAAAACCTACTTTATGAGTTGAATGTAAGCCATACCTTGCTGATTGGACAAAATGATTTATCGCACTTGCCAAATAGCTGTGGTAGCTGAATTAATTCTGCTGTTCAAGCAGTTAGTGACATGAAAGCTTAGTAGGATCATTGATGTAGCAGCACTTTTGAGTGTGGTGTCTGCAAGCTGATGTGGTATGTACGGTGGCATTGAGACGTCGTGGCTCTGCAGTGATGTATCAAATACATTTGTGGGTATTTTATTATTCTTTCAATCTTTGAGCTTATTTTTACTGTATTGGATTGGATGATCACTGAAAATTTTCCCTTTATAGGAGTCAGTTGTTGGACACCTGAACCAAGAGGACCTATGACCCTACTGGTTATTATTATTTTTGCCTTGTACTTATCATGGTCACATGTTGACCACCTACCAAGGTAAAAGGAGCTTAGCAGGATCAAAAGGGGTTAAAACTAGTATTATGAAGTATATAGAAGGGAAGATCTCACTCATCCGGAGGTAGTTTGCAGTTTTTAAAAACATTTGCCTGTTCTTGATGTCAGTTCTATATTTGCAATAATTTAAATTATTTTGCAGTTTCGAGGTAGTTTGATGGCAGTTTATGTGGGTGATCACTATGGTAAAGAATGATAAGAGTTTTTCTAAAGTGAAGGTAAGGCGTTTATTTTGTAACAAGACAGGTCATATTGCAAAAGATTGTTCCTGGACAAGGAGACTGAAAGAAATAAGAAATGCTTCTAATTTTGATGGTTATAAGTGACAATCAACACAAGAAGATGGTCAAATATTTAACAAATGAGTGTATTACAAAAGTTGAATAAAATACTACTTGGAGAAAATTAGAGTTGTTATTAAGCTTAACTATTGTCAGGCAGTCAAATAATTGAATGGGAAGGATAAGATACTATGTAAAAATTAATAAACACCACAGTGAAGAAAAATTGCAGCTTGAATTGGAACTACAGCATCTCTCTAATCTATAGGATAAATGTACTTTACAATTTATATGATGTAACCAAGTCCTTGAATGATGAAGCAATCTGCATAGAAAACTGGCACAAAACTGTTTTTATCAACAACTACTATCAAGATCAAGGCACTATACGAGCATTGACAAAGAAGTGATTTCTTTTAACACTGCTATTAGCATGGCCATACATGGAACTTGGAAGCATACTGGGAAGGAGAATCATCCTTTTGACAGCTGTTGATTAAAACTAGGAATAAGTCAAATCAGTATGGACATAAAATTAGATATAAAAACCAATGATATAGAAAGAAACAAACTGTAATAATGTCCACATATGACCAAAAGTAGGTCAATGGAACTGAAAAGTTACATACTATTACAGTGGAGAATTACTAGGGTAGGAACTAATGTTCAGAGGTGACAAAAATTAGTAATGGGATATCCTTTATAAAGGAGACAATTACAGTTCTATTTCACTGTCTGGTTACACATTGGACAAAGGAACAAAAATTAATCAATGAAGCATTTATTATAGCCATAGAATAAAATGATTTCAAGAAAATCAAGACATTTGAGAAGCAGCAGTCCATGCCAAGGAGAAAAAGCTCATTTGTGAAGATAGCAAGAACCAAATGACTATCCTCCAAGCCTAGATGAGGAGGTGTTCTTGCCAATATCATATTTCAAATATCTTGAAAACCTAATTATGCATTGTAATTTGTAAATAACATGTTATAACACTCCCCAAATAAACTCTATAGGGAGGATATAAGGTAATATTTATTTTTCGAGTCATGACCATCCTACACTAAACAAATATTAAGGTTGGATGCCAGAATATTCAGTGTTACTTTGTGGTTATCGTGTTTCTCTAGTTGGCTTTGATATTGTAATGTCCCTTTTTAGGGGGACTCAAGAAATGACCAAAAGCTGAGATGTAACTCACAAATCAGATTATGGAACTGCTGTTATAATCCTGCAAATCTGCAATTTAAACCCTTCCTAGGGCAGCGACTTCCCTAGAGGAGTTAAACCCCTCAAAGGTGGGTCAAACCTTGCTAAAACCCTTCAAATCTTATGCCAAAATTATTAGGAAACCCTTAGCAAACACAATCAGCTGTTAAAAATCAGAATTGAGTGTGAAAATAATTAATTACAGAACCCTTAACCAACGAACATCATCAAGCTTGGAAAATTATAGAACACCTCCAAAATTCACCAAACTCAAGATCTTGGCCTTATAAAATATGGAGAACAAGATAGTAATTTCAGATTTGCCAAATGAACATCACACATACCAATTATTCACCTCCAAGTAGGTTGCTCCAATCCAAACAAATAGATTATTGAACTAAAGAGACCAAACATGCAAGAAAATGATACTTTATTTGCCTTTCAAATCAACTTGCATACATAAAACCTCATGAAGGGTTTTTGTCCTCCACAAGTCCTCAACCAAGGGTTTTCGTCCTTGGACAAGGTCCTCAATTCAAGGGGTTTCGTCCTTGAAAGAGATAGTAAAAGGGCTACACTAGCCAACCTTCACCAAAATATGAATAATCACCAAAAGCATAAATCAATAATGCCCAAGCGACCTCCTTATATAGCCACAAGGAGTGCTTTTACAATATAAAATGATGGCCGACCCCTTAAGGTAAGTGCTTTTAAATATATAAATGGTATTTGGAGCCTACATGCTCATAATACCTTTATTTCCTAACTACTTAAGTCCCTCTATTGGAGCGCTAGGCTTCCCAATAGGATACATGATAATAAATAAAACAACAATAAAGATATAGTTCAGATCTTCCCCTTGCTTTCCTCCTTAGACCCATGGGGAGAGAATGGGTTAAGGTCTTCGAAAATCAGCTTTCAAAAAGGGACATGATAAATGTGTCAACCCATAAGATAATTAGTTATTGAAGGTCAAACTTATGTAAATGTGCATGATATCATCTTGGAAATATGCATGTTTTAAAGCAAAAACAAATCTCTTTGATTTGAAAATCTCTCTTGTGTGGTTCTTTATTTGGCATTTTTAATCTTTTGTTTCTTCTTCATGTGATATTCTATTGTAGAACTATTTCTATTAAATTAATAATATATAGATCTATTTTCTGTGTTCTTTCTTTTCTTGTGAAAGTAAATAGATATTAAATTAAAATTTGAACAAGTTGTGCATGATAAGCTAGGCATATTATTGGATTGAAAACCGTGCAAAAAAGTTTAAAAGAAACTACATTTCTAGACCAAAGAAGGATTGGAGACACCATGGTCATGATTCAATGCTTTCTAGTGAAACATTTGCTAAACAATCAACTGGAGATTTTCTTCAAAGAATCAAGCCATAAGAGCTTAGAAATCCCTCATTTGTTTTCAAAGTGAGAAGAATACGTGGGAAATCAGCCCTTCTGCTGCAGCTTTCTCATGTCCCTTTTTGGAGATTAGCGAATTGAAGACCTTAACCCATTCTTCCTCCCCGTGGGTTTAAGGAAAGAAGCCAAAGAAAAACTAAGTAAATATTTTCATTATTATCATGTATTCCTATTGGGAAGCCAAGCGCTCCAATAGAAGAACTTATTTAATTAGAATATAAAGTATTTTGAGCATGTAGGCTCCAAATACAAATTAGATAATTAAAAGGTACTTATTATAAGGTTGGCCATAAGTTATGATGTAGCACCCCTTATGGTTATAAAAGGAGGTTGCTTGGCCATTTGATAATCATGTGTATGAATTCTATTATTTCGGAAAGATTGCTTGTGAAGCATCTCTCTCCCTCTCCTAAGGACGAAAACCCTTGGAGAGCCTTGTGTGAGGACGAAACCCTTCACCAAGACCAGGAAGACTTCAACACGGGAGTCTCCACCCCCTTGAGGGATCTCTTTGCTGCTGTAATCTTCATTTCCAGCCCTAGGCGAGTTGCCCTAAGGAGCTCAATTGGTCATTAATTGAAGATCTTTGCACTACTTTGGTTGTCAATGCATATTTGCCCATTTTAAGGTGGAGCGACCTACTTTGTGGAGTATCTTTGCATATTTGTTGGCTGTTCTAAGTGGAGCGACCCACCTAGGGGAGCATTTCGGTACTTTCTTGCAATAATTTCATGGTTTTGAGATTGGAATAATATTCTCTATATTTTTAAGAGCCAAGTTATGAAGTTTCATGAATTTTGGTGGTGATTTGCTATTTTTCCAAGCTCGTGGAAGTTAGTTGCAGTTCTGGACTATTTAATTAATTTCTGCAGTTGAGGGTTTTATCATAAAAATCAGATCTCTCACTTCCAAGCTTATAAAAATCAGTTTTCTTGCATGATATGATTGTTGGCAATATATAATGATTTTAGAGACTTAGAGGTAGCTGATTTCAAGGGTTTTGAGGGCACAAAAGTGGGTTTGAAACCCCAAAAGGGTCGCTTCCCTAGAAGGGTGTTTGCTGGCAGCAGTTAAGGGTTTTTATCTATTTATTTCAGTCACTAACAACCTACTAAAAATCTGAAAAGTGTTGTTTATCTTCAGCTTTGCATAGTTTCCTATGAGTCCCCAAAAGGGACATTACAAGCTTCTTCTTCTACGATATTCTTAGTGTGGTGGGAAGAGTCTACAGGTTCCTTATTTGATTTTTATAGAGTACATGGATACTATGGAAGGAGATTTTTGCTTTTATTCCACGCTAGAGATGGATCTATATCAGCTTTAGGATGATCCATTGGCCACTTCCCTTTTTTGATAAAATTAGTAGGTAGAGGGGATTTGTCTACCATAGAGGAGTTTATTAACAAGCCGTGTGTGTGTTGTTAGGATCTTTGTTGAATGAGCCGAGCCTTTTGGGAGATGAGTGTTGGAAGGAATGCAATTATGTTATGGGGATGACTTCGCAAACATATTCATTTTGTCAGCTTCCTGAGAGTTGATGTGGATGGGAGGGAGTTTGCTGTTGATGAGTGAATGTAGGATGATGTTGGAACATTTGATGCATGTTTTGAACAACAAGCTGAAAGGAAGAATCACTTTGAGGAAACCGAGGCCTCTTTCAAAGATTGATCGCAGGTGTTGTTTTCTTTTTCCATTAGCTTCATCTTAAGGTTTTAGAAATGGATTCCAAAGTGGGCTAAGTAAAACCTTGGTTTCATAGTTAAGGCAAAAAGAAGGGATAAAAGATGACCTTTGGCATGGTTGTAGGATGAGTTGTATAATGATCTTTAAGAGGTGCTTTTTGTAGAATTGTTAGAACACATACATGCATGGATAGCCATGTGTGCCGTTAGATAGAGGCATCATTTTGTACGATTGCATAGCTGGATGGATGTGAGGTTAGAGAAGTTAAAGTAGATGGACGAAGTTTGCACTTGAGCCGTTGATGTGTGGTGGAGAGGTGCGTTGACTTGTTGCGTTTTTGAATTTTTGTAGTTGACATATTCAAGTCTTGAAGAAGCCGAGTTTGAGTTTCGTAGGAACTAAGGGGGAACATTTATTGCAAAGATTCCTCTATGGATCAAGTCGTTGTTTGTCGATCTTGGACTTGAGACCACGATCATGGATATCTTCTTCTTTTTTGTTGTGCAAGGGCTACGCTATTGGGAAAATAGCTAGGGCTTAGACTCTATAAGGTGAAGCATGAGGAGAATGGATATAGGTTTGTTTGAGAAGGAGATGAGGTTCCGTAAGTACGTGGGAGGATGGAAAAGAGATGTTGAAGCCAAGGACCCTAGATATATGGGGAAACAAAACCGGATAAATGTTGTTGCACTGCGAGGGACCAAGAGGGCACATAAATGGCTTGTGTATGGAAAAATGGTCCATCGATACAAAGGAACTGTGCAAGTAGGGAGTTTGAGGACTCAAGATCTTAGAGTCTGTGGTAAAGATGCACCACTTGAGGAGGAATTCATAGATCCAAAGGAGAACCCGAGCTAGAGTCACCAACGAGTTGATACATGTGCGCGATCATATTCTTCTTTAGAACGAGTTTTTGAAGTTGTTGATGTAAGTTATATTGCAAGGTTTCGAGAGAGCGAAATTGAGTTTGTGGTGGAACAAGTGGTAGATTTTGTGTGTGTTGGTTGGGAATAATCACATATTAGAGGTGGTAGTAGAAGTCTTTGCAATGGTGGTTTTGTGGGATTGTTGTCTGCAAAAGACCGTGGAAATGCCTTCAATTATTGTGGGACATGGAGCGTTTGGAGTTGTGTAGGACAAGAACCCAACTTGGCTATTAATATACAATAGATTGTGAATGCAATGTGGTGATGTATGGTGCGTTGGTCACGGGTAGTGTTGTTGCTTGAGTGAATCAAGGATTGAAGTTGTGAGTGGAAGCATTTCGTAGGTGGTGGTTTAGGCTATGCTGTAATAACAAGTGATTTATGAGATGGAAAGGAATTTGCTCGAAGATCGTGGTCTTGAGGATGCCGCCTAGCATGTTCATAAGTGTGAACTTGCTTGGGGCGCAAAACGTGGGACTTTGTCGGAAGAAAAATTCAGTTTGTTTGGGATGACTTTACTTGACCATGCACATACCGATATCAAATTTTTGATCTAAACTAGACCGTGGTTGACTATGATGAGCTTAAGGCCACATTCATGAAGGAGTTTCATATTGTTGAGTTTGAGCAAGCAATCGAGTATATTTGCTTTTAAAGAGATCAAACATGAAATGACCGAGGGTGTGCGTGGTTGTGATGCATTATTCAAGACGTTGCTATTTAAAATATCATGTGAGATTCATCTGCTGAACATGCACAATGTTTTGTAGGGGTTTATTACTTCCAAATAAGGCAAGTGGCTCAAGACTTTTGTGGAATCATTTTGGGCCTTGAACGGTGCACTCGTATGGAAGTGGCTCGGAGTTTTGATTTGGGGATTAACATGTTTCTAGTAACACAAATTTCGACAATGGTGACGCAACTACAAAAATTAATTGTAGTTGGCACCACGTAGGAGGTGCAAAATTGGTTTTGTTATACAAATTGTGAGAAAAAGGACACACCAAGAACACTTGCACTCGGGAGAAGGTACAAACAACAATTTTATGCTACAAGGTGTATATGGTAGCGCATAAGACGCGAAATTCCTCATTACCGTGGCATGCAAAATAGATTGAAGTAGTGTGTTGGTGTAAGATTTGTGAATCAAATACACATGACACTATCGATCATTGGGTGAGTGATAAGCCACGTGATACAAAAATGCACAGAGTAAGACAAAGTAAGACTCTGCGTTGAGTCAAGAAAAAGGATTCATGAGAGGTGGTAGATCTCGTGGGTGTAAGGGACAAGGAAGAAGCATTTTTCGTGCACATGGAGCGTGTTTTAAATGTGGCGGTATGGATCACCATCAAAGGCGATGTCCTAATTTCTTGACTTGTGTAGGATGCGAGGGGAGGGACATAAGATGTAAGATTGTGTAGAACTAAGAAGAAAGATATTTCAAAACAAAGCTCCACAAAAGCTTGTAGGTATGGCTACCGCGACACAAGACTAATAATGGCCTATTGAAGGAATGGATGATATACAAGGAAGGCGAAAATGTAAATATACCTACTTATGGTGGAAAATATTTGGGCGAGGAGGTGTGTCTTACGAACAAAAGGGTAAGGAAAAGGTGATATAGAATGGGGAGAAAGCCGGTGTTGCTTCAATGTTGTGAAGCAAAAAGAAATCTTTGTTGAGGCCGGAGATGTGATGCAAAACCTCTAACGTGAGTTGAGACTGTGCGAGAGCTTGGAGAAGATTGAAGACAAGTATCACAAAGGAGGACCAAAGCTAAGGGAGGTGGAAGAGTTGGCTTAAATTCTCTCATTATTGATAGTAGAAGGATAATGCCTTTGCTTAAGACTTGGCTTAAACAAAGTATGGGGAAGACCACGCACGCGAGAAACAATTGTTGCATGCCACACCTCACGTGACCAAGGTTTGTTGATCAATGCATGGATCAATAATTCTAAAATGATGAAAATCCTTATTGAAACAAGTGTTGAGGTGAATATTTTGATCAAGGATGCACAATATAGATGTGGAGGCTTACAATATAAAACTCAACTAGGTTGTTATACATGGCCAACAAAACAAAGTCAAGGCCTATCGGGGTTTTGTGGAATGTTGAATTAGAGAATTGAGATGGCTTAAGTCGACAATTTTCTAGCATTATTAGGAAGGCCATGGTGTTACAATAACAAGGTAGATGTGAGATTTAAACAAAGGTATGATTTTTGAAAAAGGGAGCATAGTGTTGTAATCTTGCTGAACACGAAACATGGCCCCGTGTATGTGGAGAGTGTGAATGTATATGATGAAGAGACCAACCCCTACAAGTTGTTTGTATAGGAGGAATAGTGGAGAGGACAATTAGATGATGGGAAGTTCAATTGGGATAAAGATGAAGCTGAGTTGTTTAGCTTGGCCTGCACAACATGAGTTTAGGAGTCCTACAATATAATGGGTCGAGGTTGCCTAGGAATTCAGAGAAGAAAAGAACATACACGGTCGAGAAGAAGCAGATTGGTGAAGTGTTACGCTGAGAAAAAGAAGAGATGGATCCCATGCGTTGCAAAGATGGAAAGATCGAAAGAGGGTATAAACAACAAGAATGTGCATTGGGAAAACAAGGAAGTGTGTGTAGCGCGTAGGTGGAAGAAGTATAGTCAAGGATAGGAATGGTTGTCTATGTGATCACACAAGAATAAAAACTCCTCGGGTCAAGGCGAAAAGAAGACTAGATTTTGATGTGGTGATAGATATGGTTGTGATGAAGGAGGAAATTGAGAAAAGTGGACTATAAGCTGTGAAATGCATAGATCCGTAGGGAATTCTAGTTGAGAAGACAAGAAGTAAAAGAAAAACTCATTGTGAGGAGATAAAGAATAAAAGCTGGCTAAGGAAGAAGTGGCTGTGGATAAAGCACACATGATGTGCAAGAGGGTAGCTGACAGCTGCGTAGAGAAACCAGCAAAGTTGACCATGCAGAAAAAGCGAAGGATGCTAAGGTAAAGAAGTCTAATGTAGCAATGTGCAAGGTGCATGTCAAAAGGGTTATGTAGAGGTGGGCGCTGAAGGTATATATGGCCTCCGAGAGACCATCTACATAGTTGAGTGGGCGAATATGGAGTATGTGACCTTTTTGTTTTGAAAATGTTGACACACGCATGATAACCATCAATAAAGTTGGCAGCCATAAAATTCCAAACCAAAAATATTTATTACTTTCAAGAATCAGTATTCATCTCATGAAATTTGCTTTCTCTCAAGTAAGTGAGCTCTGCTCCAAGTTGTTGTTTTCATATATATATATAGAGAGAGAGATATAATGATAAGTATGTAATCTTATGAAAGGCATGGGAAGGTGCCTTGCGAGTTAAGGTTGTTTACACACGAGGTACCAAAAAGTTTTCAACTTGAGTTTGCAAATCGAGCTAGGCAAGTCGAGTGTGACCTGTAATGGGTTCATGCCATATGTCTTAGTTTCGGGATAATTTATTTGAATAATCTATGCAAGAGCGAATCTATAGTGGAGTACAAGTGTTATGTAAGGAAGGGTGTAATCGGTCATGCAAAAGAGAGGAAGAAAAGAGGGTGTAACGAAGTCTTCACGAAAAACTTGAGAAAAGGTTAAGCTACAAAAGTTAAATATGTGCTCACGAGGACGTAACACATATTTGTCTTTGCTGAGGAGGAAAGTCGATGCATGTGGTGCGGAAGAATGTAAAATAGATCGTGCAATAAGATTAAGGGAATATGTAGAAATGCCCACATAAAGGTTGATGCCACATGACAAAGTGAAGAGCACGAAACAAAAATTTGGAAAATTTTGCAAATGGATGGAAGTCATTGGAGCGATTTAATTACATGATTGGTTATAAAAACATGCGAGTGCATTTTGGGAGACCATTTGCAAATTGAGGGTCTTGTGAGTTGCATTTTTTGAAGTTTGAGTTGATTTGGTGAGGACTTGTAGAGCTAGGACACAACAAGAAGCAAATATAGGTGGTTGTGGGTTGTGAGCTCGATTGGGTGGTTAAGGCAAAAGAATTTGGAAAGAGAGATGTGGCAAAAGTTTTGGGGAGAATTTCTGTTAAAAGAAAAATGGATATGGGGGTGACATTAATGAAGAGTGTGAAACATTTATATTGATTGAGAATCCCCAAGAGAAAGCGGCAAGGTTAACCAAAGAAGAAACAAAAGTAGAGGCAAAGAGAGCCAAGAGGAAATCCCAATAGGAGGAAGCAAAGAGCCAAGAAGAAGATAGAATGAAAAATCAAAAGGTGGAGGGCCCAACAAAGGCGGACATACCATTGATAACTTAGTCAAAAATAGTAAAGGAAGGAGAGCCGTTAAGGATGAAGTCAAATTTTTGCAAAGTGGTGGAATATAATCATTGAAATAGGGATTTCTAAAAGCAACTAAATGTGGAAGTTAAAATGATGTTAAAGGCCAAGGAGATGACATGGGAGTCTTTAAGGCTATGTAAAATTTAAGGATAAATGAACTCCCATGTTTGGGTATCCTGGAAGATTTGGTGAAGTTTCTTTTGGTGTGCATGTGCGAGGTCCAAATGTATATTGGTGGAAGTGGGATAAAATTATCATCTAAAATGATAACAAGGGCCACAAATTTATGAATGAGGACCAAATGTTAGAAAGATCTAGCCAAAGTGTTTAAGAATGAGGAGAAGTGCATGACCCCCATAAAAGTTATGAAGATAAACCCAAATAACAAGACGCGAAAGACTATGTCCAAAGATGGAAAATGGTTTGAGTTCTTTATGAGATTATTATTGTCAAAGTTTTTTCCGGGGAAATTGGCATCACATACACCACAAAGTACCATATCTAGCATATGATTGGATGGGTAAAAAGAAAGTATAATTTGGCCAAGTATGTTGTAGATGAATTTAATAGTTAAATAGATTTCAAATGAGTGTTCAAATGAGGCACACACTTGATTTTTGTATTGTTCGATGAGTTTGGGATGGCAAAAAGAGGAAAGTTTATGCAAGTAAGAGTGATGTGGCATTTGTCTTGTGTGTTTCATTTAAAGCCTTGCGATTGTGAAGGGTCTATTCTCCTTGTAGATCATAAGAGAATAACACGAAATGATCTATGTAGCGGAGGCATTTAGTGAGGAGTCATAATCTGCGTTAAATGTTGATTATGTATTTTGGCTATGCAAAATTTAAATTGATGGCATATATGACATTGGCAAAACACATAGGGAATAATTGTAATTTCAAAAGTTGGATTAAATTTCCATAGTTGGTGACAACACTATATATGGAGAATGTGCTTAAAAGGTTAAAGGATTTCCCATGGGCCATGTGCAAAGGTAGATATTGCATGAATCAATGCCAAGAGGGTTTAGTTGTCAACAAATTACAACTAGAAGGGGATGCAACACTTGCGAGATAGGACCAGTCAAATGATACTGCTGGAAGGCGAGGAAACTATGTTGTGTGGTGCATTGAAGCCAAGGGAAATAAGACCTAAGGGGCCCTAGTGAAGACACCGGTGATCGTAGCACCGTGGTGATTAGAGGTATCTGTTATGGCTAAGAGGTTGTGAAGTGTAGACCAAAAAAGAAGAGCCAGCAAGAAAGCTCGAGTGTTACCAAAGGTGGAAGGTAAAATCAAATAAAAGGTGACAAAGGACACTCCATAGAAACATAAGCACCATAGAGTCATGATTATGACCTCGGGAGAGAAATCACCTCTACACATAGGGTAGGCGGAGATCCCATTGCAAGTGAGTGTGTAGGATGAGATAGTTGTGGGAGGATTATAAATAGTTAGTGGAACACATGGGTAGGAGACATAAGAACTTAGGAAGGACCAAGGCAAGGTGTGGCTCTGTCGCCGAGTCAAGGTAGGCAACCCGTAGGATCTCGAAACTCCATGTGTAGATACTCCTCAAGTCAAGGACTAAATGTTGATGGGGAAATGAGTGGAAACACACATTATGATGTGAAGGCACAAGATGAAACACATGATAAGGGCCATGTAGAGGAGGTAGAAAGTATTCTAGCGAGGATGAGTGAGGCTATAGATGGGATGCGTAGGTGACGAAGGAGACAACCACAAAGAAGAGGAAGGTGGTTAAAGTTAGCATTAATTCGAGAGACATTAGACGATGAAGAGACCAAAACTTAAAAGAGGTTGAAAAGCTGGTGCAAGATTGCTTAGAGATGGCATGGAGCCACTATGGCGAGGAACTAGGATTTGAGCTCCTAAACAAAAGCTTAGTGCGTGTAGTGGATAAGGACCATGAACACAATAACACAAATGATTTAAGGGAAGGGTCCTCGATTATTAATTTGTAGAGGGTGACTACTAACCAATTATAGGTAATGATTATAAGGGTAGCGATTGAGTTGGCAACCAAGTGTGATCAATTGATTAATGAGGTCAACAACCTATTTAACAATATTCAAAATGAGAATGAAAGAGTATTGAAGGCTCATGTAAATGTAAGGACCATGAAGAAGAAAGTTACGACATTTAATAAGTGGATTGAAACAGAGATACCTAAAGTTTTCGGACGACATAAAGATGGAAGGTCTAGGACCTTTTGATAAATTGGGTATAAGTATTGAACGCCTTCTAAAGGAGAGTTCACTAACATAGCCTACAAAAGAGGAACAATAGAATATGTTCATTGAAGAAACAAGGCAATTTGTGGTGGAAAACAACTACCTACATAAGCTTGTGAGAAAAGCCAAGATACTAGTTGTGAACTAAGTCACAAGGTTCAAGTTCCATGTCATGTTTGATGAGTTAAAAGTTTGGTTCAAGTTCACAAGGATAAATTACAAAAAAAAAGTCTTAAAGGTTAAACAATTTTTTTTTATAATTTCAATTTTCTAAAAAGTGCATAAATATGTAAGAGAGATAGAGGGAGTGTTTTCCATCATCTGCTTTCACTCGGTATATGTATATATATATGATAAGTTCCCTTATAAAAATAATAAATAAAGTTCAAGTTCATGTTCAACAAGGATAAATTTTGGCAAAGTTTATACATTTGCCATTAAATATGGCATACCTTGTGACATAGGTTGCTAGATTCTAACACAAAGATGAATTCATTGTTGCATGGTTGCGGAAGGAATAGGAGGCACTACGTGATTTGAAGGCACATGCGTATATGAAGGTTGATGATCGAAGAGGTTAGAGATGATCACAAAATCTAACAAGTTGAGTGTCGAGTTGAATATAAAGAGTGCAAAGTTGGGAGAGCTATTTGATACCCTTTTCTCAAAACCTCGAAGGAAAAAAAGTTGTGTGAGAGTTATGTTTGCAACATAGAAAGGAATGGAAGGAGTTCTTGGAAATCCAAAGTAGTGAGTGGGGTGAAGGCCATCATTTTGATGGTAAAGGAGATGAAGCAATGTAGGTTTGTAACGTATGAAGTTTGCATGCGGTGGCCAAAGTATTAAAAGGAGCTACATGTACAAGTATTTGAAGTCTTGATCCCGTAGGAAGACAAAATCATCGACTGTGAAGAAGTCCGAATTGTTTGAGGCCGGACAAGATCTTAGTATGGGGAAATGTTGACTTGGGGAAAGGATGGATAAGATTAATCCCTCACATGGCTAAACACTATACACGTGTGGGAGAGATGCACATGAACACACACAACCTTAGTTGTGCAGCAGGAGGAGCTGAAGAATAGTCTGCTATTTGAAAAATATCCTAGGAGGTTAGGCACTACATCATAGATATATTGGTCATATTATTAGTGTGTGTGAGTGTGTACGTGTGTTGTATTAACAACTCACCACTAGAATAGGGGTTAGTGTAGATTGAGTGTTTGTTGGAGATAAGGTTTGACTCCACAATTTTAGGAGTTCAAAGCTTTGTATGTAATTCTCTCATGAATGAATAAAATAATTCTATCGAGTGAATTTAATTGGTATCTCAGAGTCAAAATGGAAGGAAAGTTAATTTTTTGAAGATGATCAGGGGGCAGCTCAACCATGTTTCAGTTGCCCTATTAATGGTAGTTTTTGTATAACATTTGTTGTATTGTGTATCCATTGATTGTTATTTTTATGCCATTAGTTAGTTTCTTCTTGAGTTGTGTGATTGATATTTTTAGAAAGCCCCTCGTTTTACTTCGAGTGTTAATTGATAGAAGACTGCAACGTGAACAACAATAGTCCTGGGAGGAGAAATGCATGTATATCATTGCTAAAGGTGTAGAGGAGGCATCTAGAAAGGAAGAATCAAAATGCAGCTCATTGAACAAGGTGTTACGAGTGTGCATTTTTAGGGCACCAGAGACAAGGCAACTTGCTTGAGAAAAGAAGGCAACACAAGAGTGAAAGAAGTAAAGTGTTGGGTGAAGCCTGAAATCAAATGAAGATTATATATAATAACTTGCTGCAATAAATAAGAACCATCTAATTTAATACTTTAGATCCATACAAGTTAGCGTGAAAGTTCCCGTTGGGCAGCCATAAAGAAGCCCGAAGCACAACTATCTAAAGGAAGCCTAACATTTCATATGCATGGATGTTGGAGTTTGGCATTTGTAGAACAAAAGAGATATTCAAAGATCTTAGCAAATAGTGAATGAAGAGCTACAATGGCGCATGGAGGATCTTGTTTAAAGCTTGGTGTGGATGATACAATTGTGATAAGTACCGAAAAAACAAACTTTAAAATTTAAATATAGGGCTTGCACAAATATTTTAAGAGGTTTTAATTATAGGAAACTTTAAATATTGGGCTTCCACAAACATTTTTAGAGGTGTTACTTATATTAAAAAATATTAAGTTTCAAACTTAAGATTTTTTATTTATTTTTAAGTTTGCTTGGAAGGCCTTAATTAATTCAAGATCTCCAAGAGCAAGAAGATTCCATTCTCGAAACTTTGCCACACCGCACGAAGAATTAGATTGTGCATCATGTAAAAACATTTTCCGTAATTGTTTGTATTTTTCTAGATTTAATTGTTTTAGTGTATATTTAGGATAAATTTTTGTTGTCAATTCAGTATTTTCCAAGTCGGGAGTTGGTTTCAGTGAAATTTTGCTACACATTGTAAAATTGTACTTCAATCATCTTGGCAAATGTATCTCTCTTTATTCCCCGTGGGTTAAGAGAAATATTTTTCCATAAAACTTGAACCGAGATGGATTTTCTCGTACATAGGTGCATTTTTGGTTATACCCAACACCCATACAAGGATTTTTTCTTATTGGGGAAGTTTAGGGAAAAACAAATATGGTATTAAAACCTTTGGCATGCATCATGGAGCGATTTGGTCCATAGGACTATCAAATTCAATTTGGTGAGTGAGTTGAATTGTAGAAGCTTTGGAGGAGGCGGAGGTAGAAGTCAAGTACCAATCTTGAGTTTTCTGCTAACTCGAGATTGTAGTTTATTGTAGAGGCAATACCAAATGTGCCAAAAAGACTAAATGCCGACTAGTGCAATGGTGATCATTCATTGTTTGTGACCAAGTGGTAGAGATCAAGTGCAATCACTGCAAACGCGAGGTTCAATGAGATGGCTAACACTCATTAAAAAGACAATGAGGACTCAAGCATACTATATGATTTATACGTGCTCGGTGAGACCTATTCAACTAAAGGAGTAGATTTGGAAAGAGAAGTGGAGTCTCGTGCCACACACTTGTAGTTACCTGGATCGTGTGTTTCTTCCTATCCACCTTAGTTTGTATGATCTTGGATTGGTGATATGTTCGAGTTTGGCGATATTTTCATTTTGGGTTGGTGATATGTTCCCTTCCATTGATATTTACCCATTGGATTGATGATGTGTTCCCATTCATCAAAGCTGGTTTGGAACTGCGATTGTCCCTTTTCTCGTGAAGTGTGATTCCTTTCCTGTGGACTATACTTGTACTAGGTGGAACGTTGGAAATATCCTAGGAGTTTGGTTAATGCCAACATATACATTGGTCATATTAATAGTTTGTGAGCGTGTACATGAGTTGTGATGAAAACTCTACCACTAGGATAGGGATTAATGTAGGTTGAGTGTTTGTTGGAGATGAGGTTTGACTCCACAATTGTAGGAATCAAAGCCCATATGTAAGTTTCTGTGAATGAATAAAATGATTCTATTTAGTGAAATTTAAGGACAATTTACCACTAGGATAGGGATTAGTGTAGGTTGAGTGCTTGTTGGAGATGAGGTTTGATTCCACATTTGTAGGAGATCAAAGCCTATATGCAATTCTCTTGTGATCGAATAAAATAATTCCTATTGAGTGAATTTAATTTCTGTGCAGAAAATATTAAGAATATACCCAAACACATGGATGGATCAAGACTACATATGATTTGACTAGTGTCGAAAGAGATAGAAAGTCGCGAATGATCGAGGGTTGTGCGAGACGACAAGGTTACATGGCGAACTTCCAAGACATTCCAAAGTGCTACACAACAAGGTGCCAACCGAGCAACTTCTAGAAGGTTTTCGAAGGATCCATGGAATATTCATGTACCTACTAGAAGGCCGGGGTGTGAGGAACACTATAAATATCCCCACGGGGTCCTCATTTAAAGGAAAGGAGCAAGCAAAGAAAAGCCTTAGGTTTCCTATAGATATGTTATTGTTGGCACGTAAAATCTCTAGGCATTTTACTTAACCCCAAAGAAAAAATTACCTATTTTAGGAGTTTCGGTCAAAATTGTCAATTTTGCCCCTTTGCAAGTGTCAACTTCTAAGTAGTGCCGTGAGCTCCGGGTGGTTTTGGGAATCCTTATTGCAGTCATTGGAAAGGTTTCAGAGTTTAATTCATGTTAGTGTGGTGTAGGTCAGATTCTAGAAGCTCTGGATGGGTCTTGGGAATATATTCACTCCTAGCGCTTTTTGTGAAGGTGTTTTTAGTCTCTGGGGAAAGGTCTTCTTCAACTGAACATTTCAGGAGCTTCGGGAGGATTCAAAAGGCAAACAAATGTTCAAATGGAAGCTCACGGAATCCTCTTCATGGCACAAACAATGGTTTTGCTCCAACTCCTCTCGGATTCCCATGGGAGATCAACTCATTGTTGCTACTTCTTACACCAAAAGAGTGAGTTACCTCAAAATTCGAAAATGAGGTATTTTCAGCTCTTGAAAATGGTTGCTATGGATTTGTTGAGTGGTTTCTGTTAAAATCATGCATCATATGCCTAGGAAACTCACATTTTCACTCCGGGTGAAAAGTCAATTTTTGTTATGTTTCTCTGTTGGGTGATGACATCAACAAGTTTAAGTGAAATGATCTGATTGGTGTGCACTTTTGGGAGGCTCCATGCATTTGTTTTGCATTTGAACTTTGCATTCTCTCTTCCAAAAGTGTGCCTCCTTCCTATTGGCTGGGTTATGTTGACTAAAATCAAAAGCTCTTCCTCCCTTCATGTTTTCCCCCTTAGGCACACCCTTCAAGGCATGAGTGTATTTTTAGATGTCCTCATGCATTTGGGTTGAGATTTGAAATGCATGATGCATTCCAAAAGTGTGCCCTCATCTGATTGGGGCGCATTTTTGGATTGCTCTATGCATTTTCATTTTTCTCATAAACTTTGCAATCTCCCTCCCACACTTCAGTTGTTTTTGAATTTCTTAGTTACCCTCCAATGACCCCAACATCAAAATAGATAGATGCAAGTGGAAAACATAACGTCACTTTCATTTTTTCTCCATGAAGCCATGAAAACCAGCTCCATACCCTATCTTGCAAAAACACTCTTTTGCTCAACCCCAAAGATTCCATGGTCAAAACCCCTTGAAGATTTGTACAACTCATCTACTCCAAAACGCCTTTAAGAAGAATCCAACCTCATGTTGAATGGTGGACTGGTTTAATTTTTATGAGGGAAAGAATTTTCCAGCTATAGCAAACCAGTTTTGGCCCAAGACTCTCAAAAAATCATTTTGCTTTTTCCCGATGACTTAGTGGACCAAATGACTTGATATGTGGAGCATAGCTTCCTCTTTAAAACATCTTTCATTTCATCCATCTCTTGTGTGGTGAGATGGAGTATTTTTGAAGATATGGGTGACTGCGTTTTTCATCATATTCTGCCATCTCCATTGAAAAATTAAAAAAATCCATTTTGCTCCGTCTCTCAAGTGTAGTTGCATCTCACAAGCATCCCCATGCAAATTCCCCAACAATGAAGGAACAAAACATGAATTTCCTTCCTCCTTTGCTTCCAATGATTTTTTTGTGTTCTCAAAGCTTTGAACCTGTACTTTCATGGCTTCCACACGTGCTCCAAAGAAGGAAATGCTCATAACTTCCATTTGGTAAGGAGGATTGCCACCAAATTTCACCAAGAGACTCCGATTGAAAATTACTAGATGTTGCTCCCATTTTCTCTTGAAATCATTACCGGAGGATTTAATTGAGATAAGGTTGATTCTTGCTGGTTTTGGCATCATGAAACACATTTCTCACCTTCCTCTCCTTGCAAATTGTCTTCTTCCGAAGAGGTTGTTCTCAAATGCAACCATGGAATGCTCATGGGTGTTGCCACGGTCATAACTTTCGCAATCGGGCTCAATTTTCGGCACCATTAGATTTGAAGGAAAAATATTAGAACGAAGGTCATGTTTCAGAAGTTTTAGAGCTCCAAGACAACTTTTGTGCCCTTTGGAGAAACCATCTTCCAATTGTTGTTTCATTCACATGGAGGAAAAATTGTTTTAGGCACAACTCAAATCCCGCGCGTCAAACCTTCGTAAAATTTTGCCCACACCTTTTTATCAGGAAAGGATCCTTATAGTATGGTTTGGCAACATTTTGAAGATAATTTCTGTCAAAATTGAATTCTGACCTTGTTTTCACCACCGGTGATCACCCAAATTCCAGCAGCCGAAAAGGAGGATTGGTACCAGAAGTTGATCCGACATGGACAAGGATATGTTGAATAATGCTTTGATAGAATGGATTCCTAGTGGTGACAGATGGCAACCGGCTTCTTTCTCCTCTTTGTAACTTTGTGATTTCTATTTCTTTGTTAGAGGTGCACTTTTTTTTATTCTTGTCTCATTCACTTAAGTGAATTTATATTCCACTTTTATAAAATTACTTTTCTTAAATAAGGAAAAGTGTCTTATTTTGTAAAGGAATATGAAAGGTCACTAGGGGAGGTGAAGGGACATTTTAGTTGGCTATATATTGGAATGGCTTCTCCATTCCAATTCATCAGATTTTGCTCTCCCTAGCATATTATGTTCTTCTAAATCTTGCATAAATATTTTCCTCCATTCTCTCTTGACACTCAGCCAAGCATAAGGCAATTTTGTAAGACAAACTAGGATTGTGCCTATTGGAATGCAGTCATAACCAAATAAAAAGAATTTGGATAGAGCCAAAAGTTCACCACATACTAGCAATTGCATGATAGGTACCCCTTCTTGAAGGAGGAACATCTAGCCTTATGATTAGGTCGGGCCAAAAGATGTTGCAGGAGGAGTTGATTGAGAATTTTTCCCCTTGTGTAGACAAAAGTTCTTGTCCTGAAATGGAGTTTGATGAGTTCCTCAAACTAGTGGAAAGAGATGTCTTTGCCAAAAACATAAGAGGTATTGATGATGTACTTATCACTTATGAAGAAAGGCCTAAAACTTTAATGCAACCAAGAGGACAAATTGGACTTGAGAACCAAAGAGGGTTGAAGGAGGAACAAATTGTTGTGCGAATTGTTCGTTGATTGAAGGAAGAGTAGGAGGTCAAGATGTGTTTGGGATTCTTTGAGAGAACATTGGAATGTGTGAGATAAAATTTCTAACATAGGCAGAGATTACTTATGAAGAGCATGTCTAGAGATCAACATGGGTAACCAAACAAGTCCTAATTTATAGACACAATCTAGGAGACAAACGAAGAAACTTTAGAAAGCTTTTGAAGAAGAATTCTTGTTGTTATGAGATGATAATGAAATTGTCATGGAAATATACATCTAACAAGGTAAGCATGAGTCTATATGTCCATGTTGTAGAAGATTTAAGGAATTGTTGGGGAAGTTAGAAAAGGAACCAACTTACAGGAAAAAGAAGTGGTGGTTCATAGAAGGGTTGATAACTTCACTGCACAAGTAGTTGAACTTGTACCGCCCTTATGGTATGAAGATGCCTGTAACCATGTAATGGACATAGAGAGTTAACATATGTTTTTGCAATGCAAAATGTAGAGTAAAAACTAGGATGCATATGATGAAGATGAATCCACGTCTATGGAGGTCCTTAGAAAAGACTTGTTGAGAATAGACGAGTTGAAAGAAGACACGAGGAAAGGCAAAAAGATTTTCAAATAGTTTGACACTATAATAAGAACAAGAGTGCTTAATTACTCTTTTCTTAGGTTGAAATTTCCTTGTCACCCACCACAATGCTTAAGCCCTAGAATAACCAGAGTAATAAAGGAACAACATTTGGCGGTTATAGAAACCATAATAACACAATAGACACCGAACAATGCATACAACTCGTATCCAATACAATCCCCAAGGTCAACCAATTATGAGAATATAAGACTTATTTATAAGGTGCCTAACTACAAGTTGGTTGTAACCGGTTGTAACTACATCAACCGTTTTGTAACTATTTCTTTTATAATAAATAGACGGACACACAGTCTCAAATGTGTGCAATCCACCTTTTCTCTATTCTTTCTCTCTCTGCATATTCTAACATTGGTATCAGAGCGTGGGGCAAGCAAAGAGAGGGAGGAAGAAAGATATTTTCGTGAGTCCCATTAGGGCACGCTGAAGAAGGAAGACATTTTCGTTTTTGAAAGAAATCACGAGAAGATTTTTGAGGGTCGAAGTAAACAGTCTTGTTCGTGAAGATTTGTTGCACAGTCGAAATCAAGGGCATGCCATTAGGCACGAAAAGTTCACGCCGCATGCTGATCGCGAATGACACGCGTTTTTCAGAAATTAACAAAGATTTTCGAGCACAAAAATACAGTCGCGAATGGCACGTTTTTCAAGAAAATAATAGTATTTTCGAGCACAAAGTAAGACGTGAATAGAGTCGTGATTCACAAACATTTGAAGGCCATTACATCACCATTATAGTCGAGTTTTGAGCCAAAAGCATCCACAATTGGAAGGGCACAAACGTTTTCCATAGACATAAGGCAAGAAAGACGTAGAAGCAAAAAGACTACCTGCGCTAGGGCACAAAATTTGCAATGGTTCAAAATGGATGGAGTCTCTATGTCAAGCCACATCAATAATCTAAGGTCCTTGATCAAACAACTAGCAGAAGTCAAAGCTGCGATTGAGGATGAGGATGCCAAAGCTATCCTATTAAATAGTTTGTCTTCAAAATACAACAATGTAGTTTTTACCCTCAGTCAAATTCAATCTCAATCTCTGGATGATATGATAACAACTCTTCTAGTTGAGGAAAAACGAACCACAAAGGATGCAAAAGGTCATTCCCAACAAGAAAGTGCATTCTATTCTAGAACCAGACAATATCGTAGAAGATCAGATAAAGATAAATCGGAGATTGAATGTCATTATTGTAAGAAAAGAGGTCACACAACATGGGATTGTCGTGTTTGAGCCAATGATGTGCTCAAGGGTAAAGTCATATCAAATACAACCAATATAGCCATGGTTGAAGACCCACTAGATGCAGAAGGTAGTGAGGACAGTGTGAATACACATTATAAAGATGCTCTAAACTTTGAAGGCAAGAAAGGATACAGGGTAGATGAAGCTCGGTATGGATTGTTGCTCAGATAGTTCGGAGAGCTGTGGATCTTGGGAATTATACCCTCACGAGGGTCATGAGACAACTTGATGGAGCTTGTGGATGGCTTAGTATGGATGGTTGTCCAATAATTCGGGAGATCTGTGATTCGGGAGTTTGGGGAGGTGGAATCGGGAACTCAGGAATTCAGCTCGGGAGCTACACCTTTACGAAGGTCATGAAGCAACTTGATGGAGCCCTACCTTATCATAGCATTGCTTTCAGAGTGAAAGTGTTTGAAGATAGCGTAGTTCTATTTTGTTAGATTGTTTGTTTTTGCTTTATGTAGAATAAGTCTTAAGAGGGGGTATGAGAATATAAGACTTATTTATAAGGTGCCTAACTACAAGTTGGTTGTAACCGGTTGTAACTACATCAACCGTTTTGTAACTATTTCTTTTATAATAAATAGACGGACACACAGTCTCAAATGTGTGCAATCCACCTTTTCTCTATTCTTTCTCTCTCTGCATATTCTAACACCAATTGTGCAAGTGTTGCATGTGCAATAAATGGGGCACTTTGTGGAAAAATGTAACACCAACCAAATAACAAATGACTTCTTTACCAATGGTGCAGGCAAGCAATTACATTGATGCATATTGTGGTGATGACGATAAGGGCAACATTACTAGAGTGAATGCACACCATTTGCATTTGCTAGGTAGAAGGGTTAGTATTTGTCCTTTACTTGCACTTGAATAGATGGCTGAAATATTGAGGTTGTTTAATGGGTAGGTTTCTACACCTTCTACTAGTAGCTCTTTGTTTGGGACTTTCATGCTTGCTTCTACGAATCTTTCCTAGTAGCCCTTTGTTTGGGACTTTCATGCTTGCTTCTATGAATCTTTCTCCAATTCCTAGGTTCCAACTTTAGAGGTAGGTGTATTGGAATTGTAGGTAAAAGAAAGACCAAGAGTTCAACTTTAAACCCAATTACAAATATGTTTAACGTGTTCACATGAGAGGAGGCAGATGATGACATTGGAATTTTTTTTTGGCAATGGCATACCATTTCATTTTGTATGGTCTCCTTATTACAAGGAGGCACTTGCAAGGCATGCAAAGTAGGATCAACTTATGTGCCTTCTGGTGAAACCAAAGTGAGAACCACTATCATGGATAAAAATAATTCAAAAAATTATCAGTTTGTTGTGATAGGATAGACTTTTGGTTCCATTTTGAATTTGTATATAAGTTTGTAGTATTTTATTTCGGGTCTTAGTGTTCCTTCAAAACAATATGCTTCATTGTATATCTTCCTGTGGCTGGTCTCGTTCACAGCTCTATGAGCTCGTTTTTAATAGGTGGTTGTTGTAAGTTCCTCATATCAATATAATATATTAAACTTGTTTCAAAATAAATTCGGAGGAGACGAAGTTGACATAGGTGACAAAAGGTGCTATTAAAATATAAGGCTTGATATAAGGCTTATTTATTAGCATTTTTTAATATTAGTTAAATATTTATTATTAACTAATAAATGGTCGAAACTACATCAACCACTTTGTAACCATCTTTCACATAATAAAATGACGGACACAATGATAATGTGTGCATTCTGGTTTCTTTCATCTGTTCTTTGTACAATCTAATCTTTCTTTATTCTCTCTCTCTCGCGTATTCTAACATTGGTATCAGAGCAAGGCAAGCAAGGAGAAAGAGAAGGGAAGAAGTTCAAGTCAGTCCTGTTAGGGCACAATTCAAGTTTACAGTCATCACAAGGGCCTGCAAATCGCGAGAGCAGTTTACTGATTTACAACGAACATTTTGAGAGCATTCACATCTGTGTTTTAGTCACAATTTCTGAAGCACTGGTCACCATTATTGCTGCCATTACAGTCACAAATACATATAGACGAAAATACAACCGTTAAGGCAAAGTTGAAAGTACAGTCAAGGAGGAGTTTTACTGTCAAGCCTCTTGTAGGGCATGTTAAAAAAGGTTGATAGAAGTTGCGAAGAAGGGTAAAATATAGTCACAGTCACTGTCATATGAAAATACAGTCGTGAATCACTGTTAAATTCGTGGAGTTTCAGGAGTTCGCATTATTTTAAGATATCGAGGGCACATGACGATTTTTCTTTGTTTTACAGTCCAAAATACAGTCGGCAAGTGTATTCTATCAAGGGTACTTCGAGATTGACACTCCAATCTCTTAGAATGCAAGGATAGTTCGAGGTTACCTCTTTTCTTTAGAACAACTTTATCAGGTTTCTATTCTTTCAACAAAAGCAAGATATTCAACATTCCTTGCATTAATTTCTGAGTCAAAATCAGAATACAAAAGTATATTTTATTGTTGTTTCCTGAAGTCAAATATTCAAAATATAGACTGTAACTTTCATTTTGTTGTATCAAGTTGCGGGTCAGAAAGTTATATTGGTGTGAAAATAGCAAACATTCAAAACCATCTTCTGCGAAGGCATAAAAGTTGATGGGTCAAAACTATAATGTTTGGAGTCATCAGATTCTGACTATTGCCGGATATCGAGACTGATAAAATAATACTTGGCACAAAGGAATGACGGTTATAGCCATTGCTGAAAATCCACTGGATGCTGAAAGTGATGAAGAACTCATTGATAGGGAATAAATATTTTAAAGAATCCTCACACTTTGAAGACAAAGGAATCTAGTGTGGGTAAAACTTGGCATGGATGGTTGTCCAGAGAGTTGAGGAGTCTGTGAATCCAAGAATTTACCCTTATGAAGGTCAGGAGACAACTTGATGGAGCACTGTGGGATTTGCTTAGTATGGATGGTTATCCAACAATTTGGGAGATTCTGTAATTTGGGAGTTTGGGGAGGTGGAATCCGGGAACTTGGGAATTCAACTGGGGCACTACACCTTTATGAGGCTCAAGGAGGCAACTTGATGGAGTTCTACTTGGTCAAAGCATTGGTTTCAAAAGGAAAACATATGAGGAATGTGTGTTCTTGTTTGGTTTTGTTATTTTAATCTTCTGTCAATATGTTCTATAGTGTAAGCCTTAAGAGGGGGTATTAAAATATAAGGCTTAATATAAGGCTTATTTATTAGTATTAGTAGAAAACGTTTGAAACTACTTCAACCACTTTGTAACCATCTTTCACATAATAAAATGACGAACACACAATGATAATGTGTGCATTCTGGTTTCTCTTCATCTGTTCTAATTTTTCTTTTTCTCTCTTTGCATATTCTAACATGTGCTCTATTATCATGGATGGGCGCTAGGGATCCCCACTCATCAATGTTATAGGAACATGTAGCGATGACCCTTATTTCCATAGGATTCTTTTGTTTGAAAGTGCAAGAATGCTGGATTTCTATTCTAAATTTCAAGGGATATATTTTAGGAGGTTGGCCTTGCCAATGTTGTGAGGGTCTTAGTAGATGCATCACATGTGTGTAGGGCAAGGGGGAAGCTGGCTGAGGATATATACAAGTCCATATTCTGCATTACTTGTGTGCATACAATTAACAAGCACTTAAAGGCATTGAAAAATTTGAGTTGGTCAAACATGTCGTGACAAGTACTACAAAGGTGCAAATGTTCATATGCAACTACCACACCTCATTGACATTTTTTTGATCTTTTACAAGAAAAGAATTCCTTAAGTCGGTTGAGATCATATTTGCATCTTAGTTCTTTTAGTTTTTGGACAGAATAATAAATAGGATGCTTGAGTTGTAATAGCCTTTGCACCTTATTCTCGGGAAAATGAAGGCCACAATTTGTGCAAGAGACCCCACCTTGGCATTCTATCGTGATCATATCAGTTCAGCATTTAACAAGGGTGGGAGAAGCTGAACAACCCTATACACGTGGTTGCATATGTAGTGAATCCTAAATGGCTTGTCAAGAGGCCTGGGAGAGTCATTTCTATTGATGACGAAGAGGTAAAGAAGGGCTTTATGAAGGCCCTTGAGAAAGTGTACAATGTGAAGGATGCTGCAACAATAATGGATTGGTGGATTAGATTTGCTCTCTTGAGGGCTATGCAAGACTTCGGCTAAGAAAGGCAGACACTCTATAACACAAAAGAACCCTAGAAATTGGTGGCAGTTATATGGGGTGTGACATTGCTATGATCTCTTGCCATTTGCCTCCTTTCATACGTTGCTAGTTCCTTCGCTGCATAGAAAAATTGGTCAATATATAGCTTTATCCATTCTATTAAGAGGAACACGCTTACCCATAAGAGAGCTGGGAAACTAGTTGCTGTACATAGTGCCTTGCATCTCGTTGATTGGAAGACAATTGGGTCCAAAAAGAGTCTAGCAACATGGTGATCCATATGCAGCTGCACAAGCATGCACTCTTGCCTTGAGTTCCTTCATAGCTTGTGCGTCTTTATGCAAGTGCACACATCGAGCACTTGCATACTCTGGACAACGTCAGGGGCCATGCTGCATGACTCTGAAGACTTCATCCGCACTTTGAGCTCTTGCGTGCAGCCTCTTGCATCATGCACACTCTGTGCAACACCAAAGAACATGTAATTTTGCTCCAAAGACTTCATTTGTGCTTCGATCTCCACCTTGCAGGCCCTTGCTTCATGTGTACTCTGTACAGCGCCAGGGAACATGTTTAGGGCTGAAGACACCAACTTGTGGTACATCACAGACTTGCCCAACACTCATGGTCTCTTACATCACTCTGCATCAACTTGCAGATGTGCCACACAGCCTGATGCCTGTGAAAGACCTCCAACCACTCTCTGGCCACACAGACACTCTGCGTGACACTGCACCATGCCAAGTAATACCTCCAAGGCATGTGTTATACTATGTTGCCAGGAAATGGAAACGGGTACGGGTTCGAAATGTGGAAACGCCAATTTTCAAAAACCTTGGGTACGAAATGTTACGGGAAATGTCCATACAATATATTATAATTTTTTAAATTATATATATATATATATATATATATATATATATGCATAGTACTCATTTTAAAATTGTACTCCATGGACCATAAGAGATAATTGATAAAGCACTCAAAATATTTTGTATTCATTGAAATTTGAAGTTCTAAAGATTCATCATTCAACATGGTTACAATTTCAATGATTCACATATACATGATAATAATCTAGATTCTAGAATTTAGCAAGAGAAAAAAGAGAGTGTGATTTAGAATGGACCAAAGATGTCATTATATAGCTTTTAGGAAGTGTCTTTAGCAAGTTTGGGTAGGTAGATTAAGTTTAGGTATAATAAATGTAGGTAATTTCTTTATTTTTTAAAGTTATAAAGCTTTTGAAAAAATGCGGTGGAAATTTCCCAAAATCGTTCGAAACGCCTGGGACATTTTGGAAATGTCCCAAGAGTTTCCGGGACGTTTCCCCCCGTTTCCGTACTAGAAACATTTCTAAGAGGAAACGTGGGGGCCCTAGGCGTTTCTTGGTAACAGAGGTGTTATGCCAACACATTTGACAACATTCTACGCACACCTGGCAGCTGAGTCAGCTGATTCAAGTAACATTCAGAGGGTGAAGAGTCACACATGGAATCCTAAGGACTTCCATAATGGTTGCTATGCCTTAACGGATTTGTAGTATACATATATCCTTCTGTAGTCTTAGATAGCAAGCAAATAGGCAGAGGATAATCAGTCATACATCTTTCTCAAGTGTATGCCATATACAAAACAGAGATAAATAAATAATTTATTGTTTTAGTTGTATATCTCTCCCCTTTGTTTCACTCAATACTAAAGCTTCCGCATACTCACACAACACATCTAGGTCCTTATATAGAGCGTTGTCCCTGCAACACACTAGGATCTGGATCACATGGTGTTATGTAGAGCCCGGTGAGTCAAGGCAAATTGATGAGGACCAAGATTTGCAGCCATGATTGGCTAGGTTCCAGCTGCTAGAGGCAGGTGAGTCCAGCAGTACCACTGGTCAGGAGCTTTTTGGGGGATATCAATTTGATGAGTACTCCAATTTTTGAACTTGCTGCTTAATTGAGCGGGGCATTTTCATTTTAATTTTGTAACTTCAAACTTGTAAGTGAGAACTGACATTCTGATTAACAATGATAAAAGACAATGAAATACTACAGTATGCAAATCTAATTTTGATTTTCAAAATTCAATATCATTGATGATATTTGAATTCAATTTTCAGCTCAGAATGTCCTTGGAATGTTGGATGCTATTCCATTTCAAGAAGTTTGTTTAAAAAAGTAATATTTTGTTTAATTTTCTTGTAATTTCAAATTTATATACATTTTTCTTAGCTGCCCCCCAGCTGTGACCCCACTGTCCCCAAAATCTGAATACCCATTTCCCCATCTAGAAAACTTTGAGAAACGTAGCTATATAGTTCCATCTTAACATTTTATTAATTTAAGTGAGTTGATCGAGAGGGCAACCTAAAATAGATTGATGATGGATGAACTTTTTATGAAAAATATACCATCCAAAAAGCTTTGAGTTTTCTTACATTTGCTGATATAGGTCATTCTTGAAGAACCTTGACATAGTTGGTATCAACATGAATATTGCAAGAGTCATCCTAGATATTTGATAGATTGTTTATTGAAGAAATACTTATTGTGTGAGTAATTATATTATAATTTATAGTGTTATGTTGTATAAACATGTTGTTTATGTGATTTATATAAAGTTATTTCTATGCAAAGTATATGGAGAATATTGTAGCGTTATATAATTCTCAGAAAATAGATGTACCTTTCTGTTTATATTATAATGTATACACAAAATAATTACTATATGATGCTATTATATAACTTATAAATAAGACCACATTTCATATATATGGCTAAGTTAGTTATATGTTATGTCTGCATGTGTATATTTTGATAAGCTCCTTTACAGTAGATGGTGAACAATAACCCATGTTGAACTTCTATGACAAATACTGAGCCCTAAAGAGAAGAAAGTGTTATAAGAGGCATGACACAAAAGAAATCAAATGGAAGAAAGATGAGATTCTTACAGCACCAGAGGTCATCAGCATTTGGATGGCCAGGACAAGCATAAAGTGATTTACAGGCATTCACAGAATGTCAGAACCTAAAAACTGTCATGCTAATGTTTATTTACATATCTGTGAATCTCATTTGCAGGCTGTCTCAATGCTGTGGGGAAAGGTCTAAACATTTTAGAAAATTTCTTTGGGCGTGTAGGTAATTTTGCTTAAAATTGGTGTTTTTCTCCAATATACTGGGAAATTTGATTACTTCAAATACTAACTAGGTCCAAGATGAACATCATCATCAGTCAGAAACTATATTCAGAATCAGTTTTGTCAAAACATTGGCTATATAAACCATTAGGTTTTACCAAATTCAAAATGAATAATGCCAAAAAAATTGGCTATTTAAATCATTAGGTTTTACTAATTCACTTTGGTCATGAGGTATGCAAAAGAATACGAGTGAACCCATAAGATTTATGGCACTAGATATTTGTGCACATCCTATTATTGAATTTCTACTGAATGAAATTACCATCATAACATGAAAATGTATGTGACAAGGAGACTAAAATCACTTCTGAGCAGCTCAAGAAAGCAGACTAACTTGAAGCATGCAGGGATAGGGAAAAATTCAAATTTGAAGGCTCTTTTCATTGATAACCTAGTTTTTTCAAACACCAAGCAACTGGTAACCATATTTTCTGCATTCTTTGCTATCTTAAATACAAGATTTCTAAACAATAAATATTAGTAGGATTAGATTCAAAAGTCAGTCTAAAGGAAACCTGCATTGCATATAAGGAAGCTAACAGCTACGAAAGAAACACAATAGCTAGGCGAAGGAAACTAGAAAACTGTGAAAAACAAATCCACAAACTTGAAGGGACCGAATAGTTTATACACAAGTAAACAGTTTGGTGTGGCGACCCACACATACATGCTCTAATTTCTAGAGGTGTTTTGAAGAAAATCATGCGACTTTGTTAGGGGAATCACAATCATGTACAAGTCCTTTTGGTTCTCTTGGCAAACCTGGGAAACAAGTCAGTATTCCTATTTATTACGTAGATGAAAGTCAGTGGTTTCCTGGTGGCAATTCACTCTGTTTGACTTCAAAAATGTCTTTTAGTGAAATCAACTCTGGTACTCTGACTGAAAAAGTTGGAAGTATTGTCTGTAAGTACTGCAACTTAGTGGTAAATCATAAATTAAAAATATCGTTCTACTTTTGGTGCATATAATTTGATCACGATATGACTAGTCCAATCTAAAATTCAACTGCAACCAATTTGCCTGAAACATGTGAAGACTATGAAAAGATAGCAAACTAGGGTATGGTTATAGATGATTCAACTTTTTATATTATGAATTCAAAAACTCCTTATGGGGGTGAAGTAGCAGGTCATGCTTTTAAAAAGTTGTGTGTATGCTTGGTTTTGCACACATCATGAAGCTTTGAATTGTAAAACATAGGCATTTCCTTCTCCGGGACCATGCAACATAAGATCTTGAAGACTGTGAAAAGATAGCGAACTAGGGTGGTTATAGATGATTCACCATTTTATATTACGGACTCAAAAACTCCTTAAGGGGGTGAAGTAGCAGGTCATGCTTTTAAAAAGTTGTGTGTATGCTTGGTTTTGCACAAATCATGAAGCTTTGAATTGTAAAACATAGGCATTTCCTTCTCCAGGACCATGTAACATAAGATCCTTGCGACTGTTTATGGTGAAAGAGTCAAGTTGATATGGCTCTTGAATGATGGTTATAAAATGAACCAATGCTAAACACTCTCTTTGTTGGTAGGACATGGCTATGGAATATTGCAAGAGGAATCAGTGGAGATGAAGTCAAGGGCCGCCTCCTTCCTAAAAGTCAAGGCTGTGGCAAAACATTTCCAGGTCCTCAAGCTCTAAGAACTATTGCTTCTGTGAGTCTGCGTATTGCTTTCTGCTTTTTAAGTCGGCATAAGCTATGCAAATATCATCATGCATGCATTCTCTTTGTATGTATATTGAGCCTATGCAAATCATCCAGAATAAGGCCACATAGATGAGTGGCCAAGAACTTTGTTATGTATTCATCATTTGTTCAAAAGCATGTGGATTCAAATTAAATTAGTTGATTTTAATTTATGGTATGACCTACGTTGTAGGTTAAGCATTGGCTGAACGAACTTTCTGCAGAGTTAAATGATCGCATACAAGCTGATCTAGAGCAAAATAAACGCATTGCCCACCAGCTCTCTTTGCATGCTCGAGCTTACCAGGTACATAACACTCTCTGAACATAGCTCTAGTTAGATTTCCTTTGCTGGTTCTTTTCCATCCTCATGTCTGACTTATGGAACTTGCATCTTCGTTATTGTTCTATGTGATTTTTAATCTTTTTATTTACTTTATTTCGCATTTAGCTATCTGGATTCTGAATACAAGGAATTAAAAATATGATTATATATGCTTAGTATTTTGTAAGAAAATAGTTCGTTCTTCTTTCTTTTCCATTATTTTTTAAAAAGTTATGTATATCACATTAAATTATAGATAAAAGGTATTTTACACTGGACAAAATGGTAGGAGTAAATGGAACTCTATGTTTTTAAACAATGGAAATAGTTTTTAGCTCCTTTATCTCATATCGGAGATGCATGACCTTGAGGATGGTAATGGATGTCGCACATTCTTTAATACAGAAAATGAAGCTTGAAAATCAGTTTTAAGTCCACAGATTTACATTTTTGGCAATACGTTGCGCATAGCTGAGTCAAGAATTTAATATTAGTTGTTTTTTTTTTGATGAAAAAGATCTTATATTATATTAAATGGAACATGATACAAGATTTTTCCAACAAAAAGCGGGTGGTATGAGAGCACACCCCAAAGCCATGAGCACACTAGGCCATGCCTAGGAATACATCAAAACAAGCTGCAGCGAGAATGCCAGCAGAGGGGAAGCCAAACTACCAAGACACCCGAGGCACGGGCCCAAAACAAGCGGGAAAGCAAAGGCACCCGATGCCGAAGCATGAGAAACAGGAGGCTCAAAGCGCCCCTTCTTCTCCTTAGATCTCGTGACAACAGTCCAATTCGCCGGCTGGGAAGCCAATTCTAGCAGAGGATCAAGGCGAGGACTATCCTGATTGGGGTCAGAATCAGAAGAGTCAGATACGCGAGACCGCTTGACATAGCCGCCAATAGGGGGAACCTCAATAGAATATTAGTTTTTTGGGTATACCTCTCGTGAAGAAAAAGTCATATTCATTATTTTGTGCATTTTTGAAATAATTATGTCTTGTTAATGGTTTCTAATTTGTGCTTAGCTTGATATTGTACATTTTATTGCTCATATCATACTAGGTAGTGCACATCTGGTTCAGGAGAATATACTTTAGTGTGTGTCAAGGCTATCCATATGTTCTGCACAAGTTGGAAAATCTATCTCATATTTCTTTATGACAGAAGGTTTGGAAAATTAAAGCAATGACTGTTAGTAGCCAGCTCTAGGGCACGAGCTAGAGGGCTTTTAGTAGCTAACCACATGGCTTTTCTTCTTAGATAGGGCACTTCTAGTTCATTTCAGTTTGGAGTGATTGGGGGTTATTGCTGAGTTTTGTCCTGTTATTTGTTCAGTAAGCCATATTTGCATCCTCTCACAGTTGCCATATCATGGTCTTGGCATAGGGTAGATGGGCTCTCAGGAATTCCAGCTGGAAGGTGAAACTTATAGAGGGCCAACATTTTTTCTCCAAGATTTTCAGATATTTTCCGACAAATGCTATGGCATTTAAGGATAAATCTATGGTTTTGACTTATCTATTGTCTTGAGATGATGTTCTTTTAAATTCTAGCATACTTGTGAAAACTAATTTTACTTGCCAAATTTTATGGACTATAACCATGTTTCAACCATGAAGCTCTGTTTCCTAAGAACTCGGTCTTTCATGGCGACGAGACATAATCACATTGGCTATATTATATTTAATTGGATGTGCTTGTTATTTGCACACATCTCTGTATCTACCTTCCTCTTAAAGCTTACATTTGTCTAGAAGCTTCTTTGTAAATCATTGTAGTCTACGAACAACTATTCTATAAATACCTGATACAATAAAGTGAACTCCACAATTCCTTTGTGTTCTTTTCTTGCTTGCAATTATGCTAATATCTCTACGAGTCTACCTTTCTGTGGAAGTTTCCATGTTGTAGAAGATAATGTATGTGTGCCTTCTCCTAGAAGCCCTGTCCTCCAGAAGCTTCCTTCTCTTTATTCTCTTGGAAACTTCCTTTTGCTAAGGAGTTGTTTTTGTATATCCTTGTACTATAAACATACCTGATACAATAGAAGTACAGCATGCACATTTGTGGCGATTCCTTTGGTGTATTTTTATTGCTTGCAATTGTGAACTTATGTAAATGACATAGATACAAATATACTTGGCACAACAAATTTCAAGAAGAATTTGGTGGTTGCCGTCTAATGTACAAAAACATACTAATGAAAACAAAAATGATTTTAATTTAGTTTTGTCCTCGTACTTTAGATGCTTTCAGTGCTTAACTTTCGAGTATAGATTTATAGTATCTTCTTAAATGAGGAACATTCACTTGGAATATTCATTCAACATTTTATATGACTCTTTAATCCCAAATTGTAATAGTTAGGAATGAGCAACTATCTTTGAGTTTCTTTTTTATTATTCTTTTGTTCTCTAAACAATTGGAGTTTTACCTTCTATTTGGAGCATGAATGATGCAAGCTAAGTATGGATATTTTAATTTTTAATTTTTCAAATATTGGACTGTACATGTTGCACCTTGACTTCATGCTTAGTTTCTTCTGGAATTCAATTATATTAAAAGGACCAGTTTCAGTTCACATTGGCATTTAGTTTTCTTATATGCTTGGAGCAGTACTTTTGTGAATGCATTTGTTGCTTAATTAGTACTCTGTTCAATCCTAGGATAAGTAGTGCACTGTAAAATTGGCATGTTTTGTTGTGCTCTGATCCTGTAAAAGGTGTACTGAAATAATTTATGCTTACCAGAACTTTCCTGTTATTATTGCAGGAACATGGCAAGAATTCCAACAAAAATTTCCATCCAAGTCATGTCCATTAAGATACGGCAAGGACAAAATATTACATGATGCTCTTCAGCTTTTGAACGTGGGTTACGGGAGTATTGTGGGGGGTATGGAGGGGGCAAGCGAGACAACCAACATGGTTATGGTTGGGCAATAGTTGGACTATCTATAACAGCATCTAACTTTTTTGCTACTCCATCAGTAAGCCTTGATTATTTGAAACAAGTTTTTGTGGGAGAGTGAACTGTGATTCGATATTTACATTATTATTAGGAATCCAAATTCTATAATTGATAAGCATGATTTCTGGAGTGGACTCTTATGCTTTGCATTTTTTTTTTCTGTATATTTTGAGTTCCTCCATGTTGGATTCTGATTAAGGGAAGAGTTGATCATTACTTGTCGAATATGCATTGTGTAAAATTGTTGATTCCCAATGTAGTCATGTGCCTACCTTGTAGGAGTCCTTTACTTTCTTTAGATAACATGGACGTGGGTAAATGCTCATTTTGAAGTTTAAACCAGTGAATTGCTTGTTTTTAGGCCACTACTACCAAAGAAAGTGTGTGCAACTCACTAGATCAATGTGGTACTATCAGAGGTAGCCTATAATAATGTTATTAATAGATGCTTTCTTGGAAGGATTGAGTTGGAGAAATTTATTAATTTCCTAATAGAATATGTGATAGTATTCTAGATGTTTGTATTCAAAACATTTGAGATTCTCTTGTTCTGGTTATCCTCTGCATCTCACCCACTGACAGAGTCTGCACCTAAAGAGGGTTGACATCCTCACTCCATATCCTACAGTAAAGTCCCAGTTGGCGATATTACACCGTCCTCTAAATCTAGAAGCCTATCTAGAGCATAATGCCTGACACTCTACAATATTGAACAGTGAAATGCTAAACCCAAAATACATGCCATAAAAAATTGAAGAAAACTTCTATTATAGACATTTTCCACGGCAGATGAAGTTGAAAAAAATTGAGCCTTACCACGGAGGCTTATGGTTTATGAATTGAGCTGGTGTGTTTATGAATGAAAGGTTTGGAGAAATAATAAACAAAGAAGACATAAATGAGACAGAAGATTCTAAGAGAAGATGATAGATTTTATTTCTTGGATGGCTTATATATTGAAGAACCAGACATGCCACAGAGTGACAAGCTACCGACCATAGGTTCCTATGACTACTTCACATGCCACATGTGTACTTCCTCTATATGTTCCTTATATTTAGATATATTCTGATTTATATGTAAAACATTGTTTTTGATAACATGACTAAGGACCTTAATAGAAAATTATTTAAGACCAATCTAAGACTCCGTGACTCAAAACTGTTCATTATTCCAATGCTTATCCCCCATATGATCATTGTTTATGACCCCGTGATACTTCTCGAACCTTCAAAACTTTTATCTGGAAAGTACTTCTATGAAAACATCAACAGTTTGATCTAAAGTGTTTGTGGGGAACCATCTCAAAAATGCCTTTTCAAACTTTCTCTTTGATGAAATATAGACGCACTTCAATGTAACTAATTGTAGCATAATATTTTGATTTTGTGAATGCGAATCTACTCTGATTATCTCATAATAGATTAGTGTAGGTTCTCTTTCTTAACTTGAAAATAATAATATTTTGAAATTCGTCAAGGCTATATCGCCACAAATTGTGCTGAAATTGCTGCTTTGTGTTTTGCCATAGAGAACTTTGTCATTAATTTACGTATCTATTTATTTTATTTAGGAATGATTATGCATACACCAATGAAACATAGGGACGTGTCCCAAAGCCTTACAGCCGTGTAGATTCCTTTTCATTTTGGGAATTTAGGGACAAGCACAAAACATTTTGAAGCCATCTCTCGAGATGCTCACCTCCAAGTTCTTATCATCCCTATATTATATGGGGCCTTGATATTTTTGGAATATATTGGGTAAAGTGAGGGTTTTAGAAGGTCCCACAACCTTGATACAAAAAGCCCATTAGGCCAGATCAAGCAATAGCATTAACAAAACAAAAAACCCAAGAGGATTCCAAAAAGGAGAACGAAGAAGAGACAAGACGAAAAAGGAACTAAATGAGCTTCTTCAGCTCAGAAACAACATCTTTAGCTCTAGGGGAGCCAGAATCGTTTGCAAGGAGATCCGCCAACTTGAGAAGCTCCGAACAGTCGTTTGCTAAGGCCACTCTGGTAGAATTCGTGAAGTCCTCCCAAGCTTTGAGAGCTTTGAAGGCACGCTGCAGTTTACTCAGAATGGAGGAGATGATATCAGCTCTGCATGGTCCATTTTGTCATTAGCATCAATATCGGCGATGTCATCCATAACGGGAGTAGAGAGGAGTGTCAAGCAGTGGAAACTTTGTGAGGTTCCTTAGAGCCAGCAGAATGAGAGGGGGGATCCGCCACAAATTGATTGATGTCACCCTGCTCCTCTTCCGAGGAGTCAGGGTACAGTTGAGCAAGTCCCAACAAATCAGCCGCACCAGAGAGACCCGGGCTGGAGACAGGAGAAGGAGCGCGTCCACTGGCATTGGTATCCTCCAAGAAAAGGCATGAGATGGGCGTAGGAAAAGGGGGGATAGCAGCGGGAATGGAGGCATCGCGGGGGGGGCTCACGATGGCCACGTCGGAATCCGAGCCAGAGGAAAGGAGCAGGCGGCGACGGCGCCGAGAGGAACGGTGGGAAGAGGAAGAGGGGCGAGAAGGAGGGGAGGGGGAGCGGCGGCGTCGACCCATTTTGGGTGGGAAACGGAGCAAGTCAGTGTGGGAAGCGGCGACGGAGAAAAGAAGGTAGAGAAGACCCTGGTGGAGGATGACTCCCTCACCTTCCCGAGCCAGCATAACAGAGTGTTCCAGCGATTGAAAAAGAAAGGCAGCTAAATTGATCTTTCTCCCCCAACGGAGGTGGGAGAGAATAAACAGATGGGGGCCGAAAACCAGACGGTACCTTCCGTCGATGGTGAAGTATCTCATAATGGCTTCCGCCACTCTATCCCAGGGCGAGGGCAGAGAGTCGCGGGTATAGCCTATGGGGCCTTGATATTCATTCCCAAAACATATTCTATATTTGCATGGAAAAAGGGGGTGCTATACATCCCCGAGACAGCTTTACAGATTCTGAGGAGTCTCAAGAATGGCTGGGCCTTACCACCTTTTTGGGGTGCCCAATGGTCCTTGGGTTGACTTGAAGGATGCTAGAAATCCCATGACCATACCATGGATGGTTTGGCATCCCAAAATACTTCTAGCATGAAAAAAATGAAAAAGAAAAGAATGTATTAAAAGTAACCAAAGGACGGACACAGATGAGGACAAAAGAGTATGGGCAAGGGGTGAGTTGTGATAAAATAACCTTCGATGAGAGTGTTGTAGTGACTAGTCCAGATTGAGTGGCATTGCTAAATGAAAAGGAGTACCAATACCTCCTGATGCATGTGACACTACTACTTGTTTTGCAAGAAAGGGAAAGGGTTAATATGGAGAAGCATTATAAGATTTATTATCCTAGTTAAATAGTCATGGAAGAGTGTTTCTTGATACAAACCTATTTTCTACATATTTGACGCCCTAATGTGGTTGTTTAATAATCCACATGTATATTCCTCATACATCTATGTAATATAACTTAAATATATTCCTTATATACCTATGTGTCCTTTGCCAACTGGTGTATGAGTGGAAATTTTGGATTGTGGATACCATGCATTCTCCAACTTATGATCTAGCAGATTTTTAGCAAACAAAGTCAAGCCCTATGTTAAAAACACTTTATCCTATATTAAGGACTACACATTTTGTAAATTTCATTATAGATGTGAAGGTGGATGACACCGATAATTTAGTAAGCTTTGATGTGGTTCATTTATTCACCAAAATCCTGATAGCAGAACCAATTGGAATCATCAAAGGGATTATTGATGAATATGCCTCATCCGTGGCTGAGTTACATTTGATATCCACGTTTAGTTTCCACAAAATATTTTATGAGCAAACATAATCCCAATCCCCAGATATTTTTGGTGCTAAACACTCGAAATTGATAGAATTTGGCTATGCTACTTGGAAACTCTAATTAAGAAATAAGAAACGGTAATAACATTCATCCATAAATCGTATATATATGGTACTTTCTATTAATCTTACCATTCGATTGCATGAAATTCTCTCTCAGAGATGAGTGACTGCATCTTCTCTTTGTAACTGAATCTATTGTAATTGGCAATACAAAATTCAAATGAATTGTTGCGGAAGGTGAGAAATTTCTTTTTCACATGAGACTTTTTGTCTTTTGGATGAGTTGTGTCAAGAAGTAACAGTCAGTCATGGCCCCACAAGGTAAGGGAACAGAGTTGTATCGAGTAGTCTAGCGTTTGCACCATTGTGTGCCAACAAAAATGTTCACGCTGCAATATATGCAAGACCGTATGGGCCTTGAGTGAGTAGGAGATGAGTTTTGGTGTCAATGTCAACCATGGGTTTACAACTGCTATTTAGATCAAAACAAAGGGCGTAGCCATGGGTAATTCCTTTTATCTCCAGTAATGGCCAACCTCTTTATGGAACGGTTTGAGGAGTGGACTCATTTAAGTCTTTCCACCTGAAATATAAATGATGGAAAAGATATGTTGATTTAATGTGAATTTGCGTCATGAAATGCAGGGTTTGGAGGAATTCCATACCCTACCTTAATAGCATTTTCGACAGCATAAAATTGACTGAGGAATTAGAGGGAGATCATTATTGAATGTGATTTTAAAGTGGAAAGAGTACAGCTCCTTTTTGCCTCAAGTGTACAGGAAATTTGTCCATAGAGACATATAATTGCAGGCTGATTCTCATCACTGCTTGATACAAAAGCTGACATTATTAGAAATCTTGCTGCTAGGGTCCTCAGAATCGCAGATGATGAACACATTGAACAGGACAAATAACACCTTACCTAAGTGTTCAGGAGGATTGGCTACAACGTGAAACAAATATCTCGGGGTTTTAGGAATGTGATGGTTTCCTCGTCCATGGCATGAAATTGGAAATACCATTTCCCAACTGCAGGCATATTTTCCAGATATGGAAGAGGTCTCCAACAAAACTGCAAATATTGTAGAAAGGAGGAATTGTAAATAGCTTTCGTGTGATGGCAAACAATTATAAAGATGCTAAAGCCAGCAGAGGATGATGTTGGACAAGGAAATAGTAACGGGGTTATACCTCATTCCATGCTCTTGTGGCCATCCTTATATTGGGGAAATAGGGAGAACTTTCAAAAAGGATCAAAGAGGATAGTGCAAATATCCATTGTGATCGGGTGAAAAAGTCGGTATTGATGGAGATCTCAAATTTGACCTCTCATTACTTTGCATTGGATATGTTAAGGTCATAGTGAAGGAAGACCATTTATTTAAGTGGACGCTTACAGAGGTAGTTGAGATTAGCAAGTGCATCCTGATGATTTGACTAAAAGGATGATTTGCAGATTGCTCATAAGCCACTTTTGCCAACCAAGATCATCCACGATCTTAAGAGAGGGCCCGAACCTGGAGTAGAGAATAATTAGTTACAGTGACTTGTCTATATTATATAACAACTAGTTTGTCATTAAGCATTGGTTTTGTGTGCAGGTCTTCCAAACCTCATGTGCTTTTAATGAGTTTTTAATATAAGGATCTTGAATCTGTAATCCAGTCTCATGATTTCCTAATGATGGGAAACATCAATCAAAAGTATTTTATGTAGTTTTTCCAGAAATAGTTCGTTTCAATCATTACAGACTGCAGACGTTTAAACTAGCTAATGATGATTTTTGTGTTCTCCTCATTGGCAATTGAAAGTCTTAATTCCTCATACTGTACGAATCTTAAAGAAGACTTATATTTCATAGAAATATACATTATTACATAGTGTACATTGTACAGATGGAAGATTTTTATGGGCTTGCCATGAATAAAATTATAAACCTATTGGATTTTCATTGTTCAATAAAAATATGTAAAGCTGTAAAATGACAAAAATAGAACACTTATAACCAAAATACTGAAAGTTGAGAAATGATATAAACACCAGATGAGTTAATGTCAACTGAACATTACTTGTATTCAAAATTGCAGGGCAGAGTTACAACACAAATTCTCTTTTGAGAATAGTAATCACCATGCCAACATTTATCCGGAGGTAGAATAGTAGAAGTAAATCTTGGGCTGCAGAGCCAGATAATGAGATTTCTATTGTTAGAAATTATGACAGCACTAGAAACAAGAACTTAGAAAAATCCCAAAATGGTCTATATTTGAGAAATCCCTATTTTCATTTCTGTTCCTATTTTTATATGTTTACAATACAGTTATGGCAGTTGGCCATCATTAGTGAATTAACTAAGTTGGTAGATATTTGTCGCTTCTATCATTGTTGTCTTCAGTTAGGTTTGCTATCATTAGTAGCTACGTTGCACGGATACTTGAAACCCCCGAATCCTGCTGGATACGTATCCGATACGGATACTCCCCGGATACGCCCCGGATACGCCCTGATACGTACGGGGTACGCCAGGGTACGTGACGGATACGTCTGTACGTATCAGGGCGTATCCAGTGTTAAATACGTTTTTTTAGTTCTATTTCATTTTTTTTTAATGTTTGACTTTTCTACTCCCTAAAACCGAACCCTAAACACTAAATGAATAAAATAATACACCTCATTATTTGATGGCGAAGATGACGCTCAAGGGAGTTCGCAAGGAGCGGAGAGTGGAGTTAATGAGAGTGGAGCTAGCGCAAGTGGCACACATGAACTTGATTTTGAGGAAAATCTAGATGATATATTCTAGATTTGTTTGTATTCCTATATCATATGTATGGCAGCCACATGAACAATGAAATGTAAAATCTTAAGTATATTGTTTGTTTTGAAAATTTGAACATGGATCTAGTTACTAGTATATTTTTCAAATTTCAAGTTTTGTTCGTATTCATGTTAACATGATATTCGTATATCATATGTATGGCAGCCACATGATCAATAAAAATGCAAAGTCTTAAGTATATTGAATGTTTTGAACATTGATTCAAGTTTTGTATTACTATTTCAGTTTTTTATGGACTAAAAAATGAGTAAAATGAGTAGATGTACATAAATATATATATATATATGTATGGACGTATCCAAGACGTATCGTATCCAAGGGTTTTTTAAAATTGACGTATCCGCGTATCGTATCCATATCCAAACGGATACTTGTATCCGCATCCGACAACATAGATTAGTAGTTGACATGGCTTCTATGTGCGCCTTCAATTTATTCCCAGCTCTGTGTATAATTTTGGGGTGCAATGCATTCATGCTGCTGACACGACTGTACAATTTCATATTCATTTATCTCTACCTTCACCTTGTTCATGTACATTGTAACCCCTGTTGTCTAGTTTATTGAACTGACCAGTACCATCACATCTTGTATCTTTTCAACACACGCACACACACACACACGCACGCACACGCACACACACGCACACACACACGCATGCACACGCACACACGCACACACACACGCACACGTGCACGCGCACACTCACACGCACGCACACACACGCACACACACACTACAGAAAAGTTCAACAGTTAACTTTTCAGCTTCTGCTCATTATCTTTTAGAATTTCTCCTCTTAGAGTCTCCCATTGCCTTGGTGAGAGGGATAACATATCCAACAGCATATTTTTCTTAAGTCTTCCTGGATCTCAGACAATTCTCTCTTCTTTAGTCCAAAGCTACAAGTGATGCCTTCAAAGCATCTCCTCTCTTCATCAAAGTGTACATCCACTTTCCTACAGATGTGTGTTCCATACATGCTTCAATTAGAACTGGAGTAGGGGCTCTCCATAGCATAACTATATCGTGATCAATGAGCTCTTCTAGAACCGTGAGATTATTTTGATGCTTATTATACAATGCATTAAGATATTCTTTTGTGTGCAGCAGTGCATGCCAAATTTCCCAGTATCTCTTGGAAGTTTGGACAGCATTACCATAAACCATCCTTGAAGGCCTGACCGAGGGTTGGGATTTAGTTTATCTGTTTCACTACATGCAAATCCCTTTGGGATTGAAATTGAGGTTGTCGATGCTTATTTGATGATGCATAGAGATCTTCTTTTGTGTGCAGCGATGTGTCCCGAATTTACCAGTATCTATTGGAAGTTTCAACAGCATTACCATAAACTCACTAGAAAAAAATTCTTCAAGGCCCCGCCAAGGGTTCTGAGTTAATTTATTTGAGTCTTTGCTTGCAATTCCTCTTGGGATTGCAACTAAGGGGACATAACCGATACAGGACCAGGATCATGAAAACTGAAGTCTACCATGTGTTTTCTCTGCTAACAGAGGAGTTAATATTGGCAAGATACAACTTTTTGCTTCTTGATCTTGATATGGCTTCTGCAATTATTATTTGTGCGGACTGTCGAGTGTCAATAATCACAATTCACAGCTTATATGTGCTTATTCATTGCTTTAGCGATGCAGGACCATGAAAACTGAAGTCTGCCATATATTTTTCTGCTAACAGGGGAGTTAATATTGGCAAGGTGCTACTTTTTGCTTCTCGATCTTGATATGGCTTCTGCAATTATTATTTGTGTGGACTGTCAAGTGTCAATAATCACAATTCACAGTGAATATTTGCCGATTCATTGCTTTACCCATGATCTTGATGCTTGTCTCACCATGCCGGCGTGCACCTATATGAATTGAAGGATCGATTATGAAATATCCCTTGTTGGGATCTTACAAAAAATTGACAAAATACAGAAATTTGCAGCAAATACTAAATCTGATTTTTTTCTGATTTTATGCAGAAAATTACAGCTAGGGCAGCGAACAGTAAAATATGAATAACTCCCAAATTATCCGCTCAAATCACTTGAAATTTTAAAGAGAACTAGATAATAATATAAAGAACACAAGGGAAATATTTTTGGAATTTTTCAGTCAATATAACGCTGCCAGAAATTTACAGCGTGCCTAAAATAGCCGAAAACTTCTAAAATTAATATCTTTTGCTAAAGAAGTCCAAATGAGCTGAAATTTTGGATCTTGGGCCACAAAAATATGAAGAATAATATTCCAAAATTAGTTTTCGCACAGCAAACACGAAACCCTAATTTTGCCCTAAAAAGTAGGTCGCCCAACACATTTAGGGCATCAATTCAGCTCCAAACTTCTAAAATTCATATCTTTCCGATTACAAGTGCAAAAAATATGAAACTTGGGAAATAACATATATAAATATAGTAGATGACCTTCCAACCTTCAGATCTGAAAACGGCCAACTGGAAACCCTAAAAATTAGGGCTGCAATCTCCCAAACAAGTCGCCCTCCTTGGTAGATGACCAAAACCCTTGTGAAAAGTTCTGTAGATGATGCCAAACCCTTCCTTTATTGCTGCCGTAGGTCTGATCCGAAAACCAGCTGAAAATCTCCACCCAAACTCACCAAAACCTTCAAAACCCTATCTCTGAAAACCCTGAAAATACCTCTGTAAAACAGCCCTGAAATCAGCTTCAAATGACAAGCTAGGGTAGATCTCTCACTACCGAAGAATGCCCTGCTAGCTAGGGATGGATCTCTCACCACCGAAGCTAGGGTTCCCGTGGGATCTTACTCCACAAGCTAAAAAGTTGCAAACAGCAGTTGCACATGAAAGAAATATAAGTGTATGCATGAGTGATCTCCCACTACACCCTCCATCTCCTTATATAGCTTTTTATGAGCCCCAATGAAGAAATATAACATTTAATGCAATACATATCCCCTCAAGTCGCCAAAAAGGGACTTTAAGTGGCCCCAACGAAGAAACATAACATTAAATGCCAAAAGTGTCCACTTAAGTGATCCCAACGACAAAATAGAACACAAAGGGCCCATTAGACCCTCCCAACGCCCAAAATATAACAAAAACATAGTAGGAAATCAGACAACCATCCCCAATAACCTCCAAAGTCGTTAGTCCCTTGGGAATGACCAGGGCTAAGACCAAAATAGGGCCGTTAGGCCAAAATAGGCACCTGTATGAATTGAAGGATCGATTACAATAAACTGCGGTTGCAGTTATCCATGTGCAGTCCATGCTTGATCCTGAAATTACCTGCTATCTTTGTCAGTTGATGAATTTCTTACTAGACTTTCCCTTCTGACCTGATCCAAGCACATGCCAAGTAAAATATTTCAGTGCAGATCTGTATGTATCCTTTGAGTATACTGTTTCTGCCTACATATACACTGTATCTGCTCATAAATCAAGTTTTTAATCATCTAAAGATTTTCACTCATGCCTGCATCAAAGGTCATTGTGTGAGCCTGATCTTAGTATCTCGTGCATTTGACACTTCTGTGTGCCTTCTATCTACTGTTCCAGCACGGGTACTGAGTTTTGTTGAGAGTCAAGACCGTTGCATCGATCTGCCAGTGTTTCAGTCATTCCCATATGAAAACCCTGCTATTTTCAGTACAGTTATCTATCCAATGATTCCAGATACTGTTTCCATTCATGTGCAAACTTTTCAAAGCAATTATCTTTACCATGTGGGTCAGGTTGTTGACATTATCCATATAGACATTATTTTCTTTCTTTTTTTCTAGAGTTTTAAATTGTTTGTCAAACTTTCTATCTTTAGTTGTATTAATGCTAAGTTATTAGAAATTAGGGTTCTAATATAATGTTTTGTGATCAAAATTGGTTTAGTGTTCAAGTATATTGTTAATTAGATGTTCTCAGAACTATAGACTATAAGTCTATACTATTGTCAAATTTATTAATAGAGTCTAGATTTGAAATTCCAATCATAGCTCAAAGCTATATTAGAATTCAATAAATGGTCAATTTTTAGATTATCTACTCTTTAGGTGTCAAAGTTGTGTTATTAGTAAATAAAAGTTGTGTTTTCAGTCTGTTTTTATGTCTTTTATTCACCTCAATGTAATGAATGCATTTTGGGTTGAAACCGATGGCTTGAGTCAGCTTAATGGTGGCGGGGGTGGGGGTGGGCGAGGGTTGGAGCAGGGTGGGAATATTAGTCATTGAGAAGTTGAGTTTAATCACAAAAGTTGAAGACAGAGATTTTCACACCTGACAGGTCAAAACCCAATTACTACTGATCGACAAAGACTTATGGGACATTGTCAACGGAAAAACATAAGAGACCAGAAAATACTGATGGAGGAGCAAAATGGGATATCAAGGACCAGAAGGCAATAGTGATTATTAGCATACTCTTGTCTGATGCTTATATGCATCATATAAACCTATCTAAGACATCCATTTTCATTTGGGAAATGTTGAACAAACTGTTCGGATCACAAGCTGGAATCACTACAGTGGCTGTGAAGCTAAAATTGTTTCAACTCAAAATGAAAGAAGGCGAGAGCATGGTACAACATATCAGTGAGTTTCTTTCCTTGATGAATTAATCAGCTGGTATACAAGTTGAAGTAAAAATGAAGATGCAAAAGCTGTTTTGTTGAATAGCATGGCAAGCAACTATTCAAATATAGTTTTTACTCCAAGTAAAATAAATTATAGACTAGAAAACTTGATCTCTTCCCTACTTGACGAAGAAACAGAACCAAAAGATTTGAGTCGGAGGAAAAAGTAATGATTGCAAGAAAAATAATCTAAGTTCATCCTTCAAGTCAGAAAAACATGAGTCAACTTTCAAGACCCCGAGGAAAAGATATCTCTGTCATTACTGTAAACAGTCTGGGCACAGTCTTCTGTATTGTAAACAGAGAGCACAAGAATTTTTGACAGAAAACTGAAGAAAAAGGCCTTCATTGCTGCCAAAAACAGAAAAGAGGGAAGTGATTGGGAAGAATATTCTCCTAACAAAAAAAGACAGTGATTGTGAAGAATGTTCCTCTATCGAAAGTGATGAAGAATGTGTTTTGATAAGTATGTACTTGCTAATACGATTAGAAAAGTATCTCTGTTCACGTGTGTGTAGTGTTGGTAATTAGAGAAAAAGGAATTCCATACCATTGTTGTTGTAGCAGAATGGATTCTTGCTCAGCTGTTGGTTTGTTTGGTTAGTTCCCATCAATGGATTGGTTGATGAGTTCCCAAACATCAAAGTATGTGTCAAAACGTGATTGCTTTAATCCTTGAGTGGCATTTTCTTTCCCCAAATTCGTACTAAGGGGGAAGTTAGAATATTCCTTTGTGTTAATACTTAACATAGATAGTATTATTAGTGTGTTAGTTGTGAGTTGTTTCATACAATTCATAGATAAGCATAGAAGATATTTTGAAGGGATTGTGTGATAAGGCTTGACTTCTAATTTGGAGGAGTTCAATGCCTATATGTAAGCTTTCCTGCGCTTAATATGGCTTTTGACCACCAGTTCTAATAACCATGTGTGCCCATCACACGGTTGCCAAGAAATTGACACTTTTCTATTTGAATTCATTATCATGAATTAAAGACTTTGTCAGACCTTCTCGTATCCAAGGTGGGGTATAAGTACAACAGTCAACCTAGCAAAATAAATTGAAAAGATCTGATAGCAGTATTGGTATGCAGTTTTACATTGTTTTTGTAAGAATTGTACTCTTTTCCTCCTATTATCATTACCTGTTCCAATATTATAGCCATCTACATGGCTAACAGAGCTGTTGGGAGGGCTTGCTCCCAAGTTCTGGCTCAAAAGGCCGAGTAGAGGCTCACACTATGCTGGATGTCTTGACTTTCTACACTAGTGACAGAGGACCCATTCTTCAAGAGGTAGAGTGGGCAACCATTCTAGGAAAATAAACTAATGGAAAGGGATGCGACACAGCATGCAACTAGAGTAGATGAAGAAAGAAGGGTACACGAACCCCTTCCATTTTGCTCATCATTAGGGAACAATTCTTGCACCCTTTCAACATACGATTCAACTTGACCCAAAGGTTGACCAATGTAGTGGGTTCCATCCTTGAAGAAGAAATAACATAGGGCATATAATAATATCTGGAGGACTTGTCAACTAAAAAATATGTCTATTCCCATACACTGTAAGTTTGTGTTGTAGTTTGCTTCTTAAAATTCTATGCATGTAAATAAATGGCATATAGTGGAAAAGGGTTTGGAATAGAAACAAGATGATGATTGTATTGAAGACATGCAAGAGGTCCCTCGTAGTGGTGGAACATAGATCACAATGCTCTTCAATGGATATGCAATTTGGGAGGTGGTGGTGACGATCACATTGCTCTAGGATGATATGAGTTTGGCAGGTGGTGGTGACGTCTTCATCTCCATGTCTTGTCCTGTTTATGCAGCAGACAATGTCCATGTCTTGACCTGTTTATGCAATAGACAATCTCCATTTTCATTGTCATCCTCTATGTAATCTGCTTCTTCCATACCTTCCAAAGTTTGTCTCCCCTTCTCTTTGTTGCAATAGTTTGGGTCCTCCCAAAAAGAGAAATCGGAAAGAAATAAGTTTTATTCATGTCCACAAATGACAAGAGCAAGTTACCAGGACTGAATTTACAACCAATTTAAAATAGTGAAGATAATTAGGGTGTCTAACGTGTCCTCCCAAAAAGAGAATAAAGTGGACAATCACTGAAATCTTGAAAGGTAAAGAGGGAGTTTAATAAGAAATATAAACTCAAAACCCTGATGCCTTTGAAAATATAGTAGTAAAATATTTAAACTACAACATGCTTCAAGTATAAAACATACATTCATCTTGGTTTGTAGGAGTATGTATATCTATATTGGAATAACTGACTGCGGTTATCATCAAGTAATGAGTGGTCTAAACTACAGAATTTGATAATGTCGTCAATATGGCCTAGACTAAGAGGAGCTGACAAGTAGGTATGAAAAGGAACATAGGTAGGGGCATGGATAGGTATGAAAAGGAACATAGGTGGGGATATGCAGAGGTATGAAAAGGTATATACAAGACAGTCGTATGCCCTGAAGAGGGTTATATTAGACTGACACCAGCAGATAGGATCTAGTTTATCCTCAGTTCTATTCAGAATTCTTAAACCTGGCTGACAGAACTCTATTGTAGATTCATATATTCTGAAAAAAGAGACGTGGCTTTGTTCTAATTAGCCACTTGTCTAAAGATGAAACATAAATGTTTCACATGTGATGGACATGTAAATAAATTAGTAAAATATTGTACATGTGATGGAAGAGTCTTGATTGATTATATAGAAATAAAGTGTATTATGGCTGTTTCTCACATGCAAGTAAAATCTGGTAGAAACTATGGGGGAATCAAGTGTCCCAGGTGAAAGTGTTGAAAGGACTTGAGAAATTAGAAGCCAATTCAAAGTCAATCTTTATGGCTGCAGATTAAATTATTAAAATAACAAATTTTACATTTGTGTAGATTTTAGTACATAAGAGTCCATTTAATTACTATTTTGTGAATAATGTTGATAGGTGCAGGAACTGTAGAGAATTATGTTCAATGTTTTTAATGGAATTCAGCACAGAATTAATTACTATAGAAACAAGTTGGAAATGAGTGGAACATTTGCAGATTGTGATGCTCTAATCAAAGAGTGACTGTAGATACACAAGGCAACCTCTGTAGCCTCAACTTTAATTTGTTATAGAAAAGGGAAAATAAGCTGTATAAGAAGTTTCTTCTATTGCCAAGTTGAAATGGAAAATCAAACCCATGGCAGTAACTTCATCATCTGCTAATTTAACATTGTGGATTTGAGCATTTGCAGGGGCAATCAGTCTCTAGCTTCATTACTTGTGCTTTAAAATTTATTTGTTGTGATGGACTTTTCTTACAATTCATCCCTTTTATAGTCAGCTATGAACGGACTTTTCTTTGTATGCTAGACAGTAACTTTTGTTGTTCATTTGATGGATTTAATACCTTTGGGAGAACTCAGATCTTCGCTGCAATCTATTCTGTTTATTTCCAAGAAATGTTTCATGACTACTGTTCAGTTCCGATTTCAATCATTTTGGCACCTTGATACATAGCTACTCTACAGTCCCTTATTCTTCTTAATGATGTCTAACAAATGATAGCACTTCTTTTGCTCTTTTTAAATATGGTGCTATTATTTATCCTGTATGTTTTTAATATCTTTGATGCTGTGCAGGGTGTAAATCCAATAACTCGCTTTTTTCCTAGGTTCCATTTCCTCCGCTGATTCATCTGCAGAACTGCATTTATGTTCTAAAGAACCTAATCATGATGAAACAACACAAGATTTGACCAGTTCAAGAGAAGTATATATGGATGAAATTGCCGATTACAATGTAGCAGGTATTGAAAAAAAAGAGTTTTGGCTGAGTGACTATGATTATATCATAAGGAGTTTAATCAACATTCAAATATTCGAATTCACCAGCATTCTGCAAGCAGTTATGGTTTTAGATATTTCATGAAAATGGGTTTACAATGAATATCAGTTGAAAAGGCTATGCTTGTGTTTTATCAGTAACAAGCAGCTAACTTTATTATAGCAAGTAATATCCTCTATTACAACTAAAGAAGAATATTAAAAAATGACGTCTTTTGATGTTTTTGTGCGTTTATAATCATGGGTTGATGGTTGAATGTAATGTTTTTGGGCAGAGATTCAACCTGATATTTTTCAGATGGAGAATAATATGAATGGGGATTGTTCTAGTACTGAAGCAGACAATACAAGTTCTTCCATAATTGGGGAATTAAACTATAATGCAAGGCCAGGAGAAATTGTGAATCAAGTAACAGATAAAGTTGTTTGGAATGAAAGTTTACAACTACCTTCTGATGAGAATTGTGACAGACATGCGAACAGTTTATACCAGCTAACTAAGAATCCTCTACCTGAAAAAGAAGAAACCAGCCTTTCTTATGTAGGCAATAGAACTCAAAGATTTTTGAGGGAAACCTCAATCGATGGTTATGAACAGAAGCGAGTCGTAAAGAAGATGCGTCATCTTGAAACAAAAGTAGACAAGAAGGTAGGTTCCTTGAAATTGGAGGAGATTTGGAGAAACCATGGAGCTACCTCATCATCTGTATCAAGTATTCAGCAAACTGAAGCCCAGAAATGGTATTACAAACCAGAGGAGATTGATTTGAATCAATTCTTACAGAGCTTCCTGAAGAAATTCAACAAGAGCTCTGCAGTAGCTTAAGACTCAAGCATCCACACAAGACTAAATGTCCTACAATTGGTGACTATTTTAAATGAAATTCAAATACATAGACAATCTGAATTCTTTATTCTTGTCTAAACAAACTGTAGAGTTATTAGAGTTCAAGGTCTTTGTGTATATTTACACATTTTTTAGTCTATTTGTTCCAATATTATTCTTTCCTTCCCTCTTTGGTACCTATCAATATAATGTCCATGATGGTGCTGCTTCTTAGGTTGATACATTACAAGCATGTCCATGTTGTTCCTTTGTTTCAAATAGTTTGTGCATCCACTCGACATGTGCATCCTGTACTATAAGTGGTATCTTGTATAAAAGTTTGAATTTGTCCAAAGCTTGGTAAAAATATTGTCATAAATGTCCAATTCTTTTTTTATTTTAAATACAAAATACACAGAACCTTTTGCATATATTCTAATTTATAATGAAATTACTAATGTGGAACTCCAGGATGGTCATTATAATTGGTCAATAGAAAAAAATGGAAGTTTTTAGCCAAATGAATAGAATCAGTAGATAGATGCACGGTATCAGAAATTTGGGGCTTGGGAAAGTGCATTTGTAAGTGAAGGAGGCTATCCTGTACGGTCTCCATGCATGGGTTAGTCATTATTTGCATAGAACATCAAATCCCCAATGAGATTCTTCTGCTTTTGACCTTAGACATCAATGAGCATTAATGGCTGTAAGATTCATCTCCTTTTGACCCCAGCTATCAAATTTGAGCATGTATAGCTGTAAGATTCATTTCCTTTTGACCTCATGGGGAAATGGTGGAGTAAATTGGATCAAGTTAAGGGATATCACATTTATGAATTTTCCCAAAAGTGAAAATGTGAAAAGAAGCAGCTCAAAAATGGACAATTAAAACTTTAGTAACATGTTCCAACCAAAACAAACCACACAAACAAACCTCTCCCACGTGTAGAATGACCCGTTAATACAAAACCAGTTGATCTATGGAAAAATACACAAAAGCTTCTACTGCAATTGGATGACATCAGACAACAGGAACAATATTGGAGGAAAAATATATGGAGATTTAACAGGAGGATAACATTGAATATTTTTCAAAATCAACAACGAACGTATGCATTGTGAACAATATCAGGACAATAGCCAGGGAAGATGGCACGATTGACCCATAAAGATACTAGCTATACCATTGTAGCAAAAGACCTTCAAATTAAGAACCAACCACCTTCTTTTGTTCTTACAGCCATAGGAACAAGACGTCTTTTTGTAGAAAGAGTGGGCTAGTCTTTCTAAATCAACTTCAGTTTTTTACTTTTATTGCCCTAAAAGGAAAATTGTTATAAACATGCAGTTTCCTTATTACTCACCTGCTCACTTTTGCACAGGTAAAAGAGGTTGGATCTCAGTTTTGGGTTTTAGCTCCTTCACAAGATAGGACAAAAAAGTTTACTTTGTCATTCATGAGTGGGTTTATTCATATGGTAGTGCTCATATTGTGTTGAGATGTTATTTGTCAGCAGTTGAAAATTTCCTATCAATTTTTTTCCTCATTTTTCGGTTTTATCAGTCAGACGCATATCATGTTTTTTTAACCTCTCGTTATACGTTTTCTTAATGAACATGGCTATTACAGACCATACACCATCATATCGATCTCCTATTGGAAGCCAGTAACCAATGAAACTCTTATCAGACATTATTTGAGACATTCCATAAACATTACACTGAAGTATAGTGAAGAGTAAATGAAGGAGATAGTGTAGGAAGAATGGATTTTTTTTTCTCACTTCAAGTTCACAGACTAACTATAACTTATAAGCATTACATGAGTTGGTCATATAGACCAATATTTATTTTGTATAAGAGTATAATGACAAATGTTTATTTTATTTAGGATAGAATAAAACAAAATCTTTCTATTTGTGTTCACCGAAGGCCCTGTAAGTTCTATGGGACAGTACAGAAAGTTGCAACAAAATTTACACAATTTTTTACGAAGCATAGCTGCAGGTTACTACTATAAGCCCTATATATTCTATAACCATTAGAAAACCATATAGTGCACCTTCCCGTAATGTGCTACTGCAATGATTGTCTTATAATTAAAATTTTATTTTATGGCTTAGACTTGCTTACATGTGTGACCAGTCACTTTCACAGGTAAAATAAACCATTCAGTAGAAATCTTGTAGATGCATCCGGGCTTCAAAATTGTCAGATGCTTCTGCCCCTTTCAATTCCTTTATAATTCATATTGATTGGCCTGCAATATTCGACTGTTCTTCCGTTCCACGAATGTTTTGATTACCAGTGGCAAGCAGTAGTCAAGGATCGGTTTTATTATTTGATTGCTTTTAGTTTACTGAGTATTCATCCTATATGTAATAAGCAAAATTCAAGAAATTTGAAGATCTACGGGTTGCTTTCAGTGTTCTAGTGTGTAAAGTATAGTTTGATTTTCAAACAGCCAGTAGACGCCATAAAACACAATTGGGGGTCCCAGTCCCTGTACCAACTTATCCTATTTGCATAATTAGTTATTATGCTACTATACTACATCACACAGATTTTAAATGTCCTCCGTTGTGCACATTTGATCAAATGATACATGCATGATTCTGTAGAAGTAATTAGAATGAGTTAAAATATAGCGCTTTATATAACATGTAAAACTGTTATGTAGTTGTGATACAGTTGGTAACTGTTCAACCGCAGTGGAACCACCTCCTATAATAAATTGGACCTGCCTGTGTCATTTGAGCAGTGCAGTTTGCCTTTTAAGTCTTTCGACCAGAACGTGCCCAGTCGCTAGGGCAGTTTCGAAGGCAAATCAACTCTTATTTGGGCAGAATAATATTATTTTCATCTACAAAGGGATTCTCACATTAATAATATTTATTAATGCAAATATGGTTCGAGGGCAGTTTGAAGGTGCTTTAATTTAATATTACTTGGTGGAATAAGTAATAATTGTTTTATTAAGTGGGCACACTTTTTTATTAAGTGGGCAAATATTTTATTTTCATATTTGCTGGAATAAAATTATATTGTTTTATTGGCGAGGGACCAAAATAATATTTGTTGGAGAAAGATTTTATTAAGTGTGGGGGCAAAATTTTATTTTATTATTTCCGTTACTTTGGAATAATAAAATGACAAATATTTCACACTTGACTTTGTCGGAGACATAAAAATTAACGGGCACTAATTTTAATGTATGGAGTCATAAGATTTTAACGCTTGTAGAGTTTTGTGATTGTGATAAAATAATCCGGGTAGTGAAAGTTGACCAACGACTAACTTTGCGGATTATGACAAATGTTATAAGGAAGCATTATTGCTTCTCAAGTAGTTGGTGTCGGATGACATGATATCGAAAGTGTGGAATGTTATTGTAGCAAACACGTTGTGGACCAGTCTGAAGGATAAATATTAGACGCCATAAAAGAGTCTGATTTATACCTAAAGAATATGCTCTTTTCCGTAAAGTTACAAGAAGGTGGATCGCTGTCTGAGCACCTACTTCGGATGAAAGACCTCTGAGACCAATTATCTTCCATCAACAAACAAGTGGACGACGATGATATGGTGGCTCTAGTTTTGAACAACTTACCTTCTTCATATGAGTCATTTGTGGTGGCACTCCATTTAATGGCTGAAACTCAAACACTCACGTTTGACAAGGTGAGTTCCTACCTGTTGCAAAAGGAGCGGAGACAACTTCAAGCATAATCTAATTGTGACCATTCAGAGAGTGCTCTTGTCACTCAGTCAAAGGGAAAGTGGAAACGTCAATTTGGTGAGTCTTCCACTCGGTATCAGATCACATGTTATTATTGTCACAAGGTTGGGCACCTCAAGAAGGATTGTCGAAAGCGAAGTAAGATCTCTCGCAACAAAAAAAAAACCATGTGATGAGGGGCATGTGGCAGCAAAGCGAGCGAAGAACGGGATTCGGATGACAAACATGCTCTTTATTGTCTTACGACATCATGCTCGCATGACAAAGGGTACCCGCTTCTGGATCATTGACTCTAGTGCATCTAGCACACTTTTCATGTCGTAGGGACTGGTATGTTTCTTTTACTGCAAATATCTGTTTTGAATCAATAGTACTAGCTGATGGAGAATCACTTGCAGTAGAAGGGATATGAGATATATGCATTGTATTGAATAATGCTCATCAATTGTTGGTACATAATGTTATATATGTACCTTCTTTACAAAAGAATCTTCTATCTATTCATCAATTGATTGAAAAATCCCAATATTTCTGTGGATTTTTGTGGAAAAAGTGTGTTGTCTTTGATGTGAAACATAGATGGATAATTGCCCTTGGTATTGGGGAAGGTGGTCGATTCGGTTGTTGATTTGGTTGCGATCAACATGAATGCACGTGTGGAGGACAGCTCCACCATCTAGGTTGTGCAAGAGGTTGCAGTGCCTTGGGAGGAAGTCATTACTCACAAATCTGTTGACTTGGATACAGTCAAACTACATGCACCTATTGTGGAGGGAGTATCCACTATACGAGGTGTACGGGAGGCGGACATGCCTTGGGAGGATGGATTTCCTCATTTTGAAGAACAATTTGTTGTGGATGGAGACTCCACTATTTCAGATGCACTGACGGTGCATGGTGAGATTGCATGCCTAGCCACTCACTTAGAGGTACTTGCTCGAAGGACAGTAGAGCATGAACAATTTGCTCATTGTGTTGTGAAGGATCTTTCCCAACAGAGGGGGATAGATGAGCAAATAGATGAGGAGTTGGTTCTCACTCCTACCACTGTTGAGACGGAGACCACTGCTGAGACGGAGATGGTTATTTCTCCTACTATTGCGGAGTTGGTTCTAACTCCTACTGCATAGATGGTCACATTTCTCTTATTGAGAAAGTTGGATGAGCACTACATGGTGTTGCAAGGACATGATCGAGGTGACTTCGATTGTAGGATAATTGAGTCTCTGTACGCACTCCAAAGCAGGTACACAAAGTCCGGAACATATAATTCAATCCACTTCTCCAAGGTTTTGATTTCAGCACTCAGAGATGGGGTGACACTCTCACCATTGGTTATTCATCACCGGTCAATGAATCACGTAATGAGAACCAATAGACCACTTGTCATATCTTTTGTTCATGGGACCAGATTTTTTGTTTTGTGGTTCTTCTTCATTCGACAACCGCAACACAGTCATGGACTGCTGATTTTAAAGTACAACCTATGGCACAGTCTATAGATGTAATGACTAAACATATGGGCTTTAGGAAATTTGTAAAATTTCGGGACAAACTTTGTCTTGTTTCCGGTTTAGTCATTAAGAGGGGGTGTTAAAATATAGCGCTTTATATAACATGTAAAATTGTTATGTAGTTGTGATATGGTTGGTAACTGTTCAACCGAAGTGTAACCACCTCCTATAATAAATTGGACCTGCATGTGTCATTTGAGCAGTGCAGTTTGCCTTCTCTAATTCTTTCTTCTCTTTGTATATGCTAACATGGGAAGTTCTACGGTATGAGGATTTTTATTCAGAGCTACCTCTTGAGTAGGCCGGTTTCCTTAGATCATAGTACTGAATTAAGATGTGTTTGAGAAAAAAGAACATCAAACAAGAACATAAATAATTGAAAATAAAAAGGAGACACCAAGATGGATCGATCCAATTCTTATAATTGAGCTTAACATAAAACTAATGGAATTTTGGGTGAATATTATATATGTAGAAAGCAAGATGTAAGAACTAACAATAACAAAGTTGAAGAGCCAACCCCATGGTCTTTATTGATTGCTTCAAAAGATATACAATTGCTGATCGCTCTATAAAGGTCAAGCTGAAAACTTTTGGTATAAATAATAATAGTTCAGGCTATTATACTGTAAAATAAAATAGGGGTCCAAGTGGATCAAAGGAAGAAGACCAGAAATAGAGAGGCTATTTATTACAAAAAGAGGAGAAGAAAAGAAGCCAACAAGCCGTGCTTAAAGCGAAATAATCTCATGCAACATTCAGAAATTCTATATTATCCTTCCAAATTAACATTCATTCTCGTCCTAAAAATAACGTTCTTTTAATTCTTCAGTGTAGCTCTCATCAATATAAAAAATATAAAAACTTAAATAAGTTCTGAAATTCTCCATGTTCTGTTGGAGACAATGATTTATTCTTTTATGTCTTTTTAAAATCCACACGTGGATATTCTAATATAAGATTTCAAAAGTTTTTATTTCTTTAGCATAATAAATGCGAATGTCATATTAATCTTTATGCCCGCCCATAAATATCCAATTCTCGTTTCTTATTAAAATGGGGTCACTCTTGTATTCTCTCCATAGTTCAAAGAGGGATTTTAATTGGCCTTTTAATATATGAGACACCATAAGTGCACCATTTAACTAAAATAAAGGCTCAAGAACTATTTGCCCGAAAGGGAAAATAATATTATGATGTTTTAAAAATAATATTGAAGATAATAGAATTATAGTAAAGTGTGGAATTTCTTAAACATACAAACAATTTTTTTTTTTAAAATATCAAATCAATTATATGGTTGCAATTTCATATAGATTGTGAAATTTCTTTGTTTTGATGATTCATTGATATATCTTATCTCTCAAACGAGACCAAATCACTAATGCCCTCAATAATACCTCCATTGTATTTCACCCTACATGGTTAGGGGATTAAGATTCTTGATTTGACAGATACGAATGTAGTATGGATTGAATTAAATTGTTTGAATGCTAAACTAGGTTTTCAAATACTTCAGCTCTCATATCTCTATTATAAATTTATGTCAAATTGGTAATGTTGAGGAAAATCATTTCAACTTTGCGCAAATTAGTGATTTCTTCTTGTATGTTACTTGTTATCTTGTTTGTACCTAAGTTCAAAGGCTTTAACTCTTTTAGCTTTCCCATGCCTTCATAAATAATTCATAAGCAAATATTTGCACCAAGGTTGAAGTACATAATTGAGCCATATTAAAATGGTCAAGTGGAAATCTACTTGTTAACATGTTTACACTTAAATTCAAGTGGGTCATCGTGCTTAGCTTTCTAATGTCCTTGGGAATGGTTCTTATATATTTGTTTACTAATAGATCTAATTAGGTGAACTAGGTCATATTGAAGGTGACATATGGTATTCTCTTTATGATGCTATTGTTGATTAAAAAATGGTGGAAGGGGAGGTTTGGTTGTACTAATTGATAGAAATCTGCTAGCTTTGTTCGTTCCTACATCAAGCCACACAATATTGTTGCAATTTACTATTTTTGGAGGATTATAAATTGTAATATCCAAGTGCCATAAAGTGATAATTGAAAAATCTATAAGTTTTTAAGTGTGGTGGTATAATCCAAACAAATTTTCTCCCAAAACCAATATCTTAAGTGAAGTGCAATTACTTAGAGCTACTATGATTTTACTCTCAACTTCTTAGATCAGAGACAAAGGCATTGTAATTTCTCAAGCCTCTCCACTTAAACAAAATGTTTTCTATCAAGTTGCGAAAAAATGCCACACCCTTAGCTTATTGGTTGCATAGGGATATGTGTAGTTGGCATATGATGCACATGACCTTTCATATTCTTAATGCTTTGAGGAAAATCAATTTGTTTTTTCTTCCGTATGCTATTTGTTACCTTTTGTGTACCTAATTTCAAAGGGTACTTCTTTCAACCTTCTAATGTCTTCATGAGTCGTTTACAAACAAATATTTACACTAAGGATGAAGTAGCTCAATTGACTCATATTGAAATGGTCATGTGGCAATCTACTTGCTAACATGTTTACACTTGTATTCAAGCGTGTCATCTTGTTTAGCTTTCCAATGTCCTTGGAAACGATTCTTCTATACTTGTTTACAAAAAGATCTATCTAGGTTAACTAGGTCATATTAACGATAACTTTGGGTATTCTCTTTTTGATGCCATTGTTGATTAAATAAAGGGTGGAGCGAGGAAGTTTCACCGAACTCATGGGAAAACATTTGCTAACTTTTTTCTTCCCTACATTACCACACAAGATTCGTATTATTTACTATTTTTTTGTGGATTAGTGCCTAAAAGTGCCACAAAGTGATTGTTGAAAAATCTCCCAAAGTTTCTAGCTCTGGGGGGTATAATCCAAACAAGTACTTAAGTGAAATGTAATTGCTTAGACTATAATAATGTTACTCGTTAACTTCTTAAATTATAGACAAAGGTATTATAATTTGTCAAGCCTTCCCACTTTAAACATAATGTTTTTTTATCAAGTTGTCAAAAAACACTATGCCATTAGCTTATTGGTTGTATAGGGATATGAGTGGCCTACTTATGATGCACAAAAACTTTGTTAGTTATTTGATAATTTGTATATTGCAAATTGTTAGGAGTAGTGGGGCTAATATGTCTTTTAAGTCCCCATAACCTAATTATGGTATATCGAAGGTAGTATTGAATATTGAATCATCATGTAACAACTTATGTTCTTATTATGAATTGGTTTTTGGATAAACGGTGTGAATTTTTAACTTGATGTGTTTTGAATCACCACCCATGATTCATTATTATGGTTGTTTCTTGATGATGAATCATGGACGGTGATTCAAAATATGTCGATTAAAAAAATTTCGCATAGTTTATCCAAAAACCAGCTTAATAATCTTATCGACTCTGGAAAAATAAAAAATCTAATTATGTTCTTATTGTAAGGATTGCGGAGGTTTCTCTTGAAGTGACATAGTTATATATTTTAGCATTCTACTATTAGTTCATGTCTTTTATTAAATTATGATTTATTGTTGTGAATTTACTCTTGCTATATATTAGGTTCATTAGAAGTGGTATGCTATATTTGTCTTCTTTCTTATATATGATTTTATGGATAGGGAATTGGCATCACGTGACTTTGATTGGGAATTGAAATAAAAACTATTTATATACAAGAAATTTAGGGTTTTCATCTCGCACTAAGAAACCCAAAAGAAAAAAAGAAAGACCCAAATCTATTTTTTACACCATTAAGCAATATAGTAGTTGATGGATTCATCTTTGTGAGATGGTCACAATGGTTTAGGTCTTTGGTAGCACTAATTTTTGGCATATTTTTCAAGTTTTTTCACCCTTGCGTAATATAGGAGTCATTGGATTTATCTAGTCGACTTGGTTGCATTAACCTCCTAGTGATTGTAATCACAAAATCATGCACTTACTATTACATTAATACCATTGGGTATGTTTTTTTATATATGGATCTTGCGTAATAAAAGTATTCGGAGTGAACCATCTTTGAGTCTTGTTGTCGGTTTGTCGTCAAAGGTTGTTTGTTTGTCTAGTTCAGTCGTCATTTGTCTCTCAGATTTTGGGCATCTTTTAGGGTGTCTTAGGTGTCGTAATTTTCTCAGTTTTCATCTTTAGGTCTACTTTGGGGTGCCTAGGGTTGCACTAGGGCACCCCGGTCCGTGATTTTTAGGCACTCATGTCGTCGTAATTTGTGGTCTTAATTTCTTTGTTTGAGGTTGGTCTTAACGGTTACCCCATGCATTCCCCTAGGTCATAGTCGGTAGTTTCGGGTCACTAGTGTCGAAATTTGAACAAGAGATCCCTATATAAACATAACATACTCACTACATTATGGGCAGACATCTTACTATCAAGGGAAACTATCTACTAAGGAAAGGGACTGCATTTGGGCATCTTCTACATCTGCATCACACACTACATAAGGGGAAAGGGTTGTATTCTTTCCATTCCATCCACCATTTGCATTTTACATCTAGTTATTGCCCCTTATTACCACGTCATTGGCGCTAGGGCATCCTAGGCAAAAAATTGCACACACACACACATAAAACTACATTGGGTCTAAAATGTAGTGCAACACTCAGTCGTAAGACCACTAGTTTGGTAGCCGAGAGACACTGACCTATTCATATACATCTTTATTTTTTAGGAATTGATGTTTTGGATAGGGTTTTCCAGGTAGATCTTCACACATCATTTACAGTGACGCAGTGACATTATTGTGACACTTGCATGACAGGAGCGAAGGTACTCCAAAGACATTGTGACACCACCGAACTCAAGTTCTAGAATTTTTCTGCAGTCTACATTGCCCAGATTATAGACCGGGCACCCCAAGATCTTCCGGGTGCCTCGAGACAGAAAACAATCGACTTTCGCCTTCCCGAGGCCATTTAGTCACAACTTGCATATAGTTTGCATACCGCCATGCTACATCCAAAGACACAAGGAAAGTTAACTTAAGGTTAGTACCATATCCCTCTTATTTCCATTATTTCAATATATTCAAATATTAAAGCACAATATTTAGTTTCAACATTTCAATATAGCATTCAATTTCTATTTAGATTAACTCATAAAATAGTTTCAAAATTCTATTTTCGCTTAAAATAGTTTCGATCCTTGCTTTTTGCTTTAGTACAATTTCTTTTTCATCACATATCATTTTGGCGTTAATCCCATCTCTCGATTTAAATCTGTCATAAATCGAACTCGGGATTTATATAGTACACCCCTGGATACACCACATGAAGCTACTCAACAAGCACTCCTTAGGGGACAAGAGTTAGTACCTACCAATCCTGTTGATTCTCCTATAGGCATATGCCTTGTTGATGAACCTATTGCTTTCACTTGTTGTACGCCATGCCATCTAGTTGCATGTGATCCTTCTTATTCTTCTTCCTGAAATGCCACCTGATATTTTAGATCCTTCTATCATTGATTATTTATTAGGCATTCATTCACAATCTGGTATGCCTCCTACCTCTCCTCCTCCACCACTCCTATAGCTACTCCTACGTCTCTTACCGCTTCTCATGGTATTTCTCCGACCTCTCATTCTAGTTCATTAGCATGTTCTTATTATCTTGATGATCCTATTGATAGTGTTGTTTCGACCGACATTGGCTATTCTACTCTGTCTCTCTTTCCCAAGGAGTCCCCTTCTTTCTACACTTCTAAGTGTGCTTCACCTCTTCCATCTTCCTCTTCTCCCGAGATCGCTCTTGCCATCTATTTTTTCTTCTCGTTACTCCTACTTCATTTATGCTTCCTTCTTCCGCTTCACCTATAGTAAGCTCCTCATTAGAAATTCCACCCATACCACATGATCCTCATAGTATTGTTAGTGATACTTCCCCTTCATCATCTCATGTAGCTCCTTTGACACACACTCCTCACACACCTTTAGCATCGGAGCCTATTATCTCACCTCTTGATATACCCATGATCACACACAATGGCAAGCTTCAACCTCTTAATACATTGTTGCCATCTTCTTCTATTCCATCATAGGACATTCTATCTCTCATGCATGTTGTAGGTCAACTTTAGTCTCAGGTTCATTCCCTCACCTTAGAAAGTAGGGCTTATTATGCATCTATCGAAAATAATTCCTTGCATGGTAATCTAGTTCCCAAAAAAATCCATAACTCGGTCTTTGTTAGTGCAAAATCACAAACCCTTGAATGTCTCGCAACTAGATGAGTTGAGGCCCTCGATCTGATTGCACAACATGGAGCATCTCTCAAAGTGTGGGACCTTGTGAGTTGAGAGAGCTCTCTGGATTAAGGCCAATTCCTATTCCTCTATTCAGGTGCATACAAATAAATTGCAGAGGATCTACTCTAAAACCTACTCTATCTTACCAAGGAGACAAGGTTGAGAAGATACGAAAAATAAACCTAAGCTAACAAGGTGATGCACCAAAGGAATGTTAGACACCCATTTTGACTATTTAACACAAACCATAGAAATGCAATACAACCACCATGCACAGATAACTGCAAACTAATGCAATGAGAGACCAAAAGTCAACAATAAACACATGAGAGGGTTGAGAATCATCCATAGACATATATTATTGCTCCATAGTTGATACAATACATTACAATAGCCAAGAGGCAAAACTTTGTATTACAATTTGAATGGGAGGTTTGGAAAACTCCATAAATTCACTTGTAGACAAGGGAAGAAGGGAGTGTGCAAAACAAAATGTCCAACCCTTTACAATGGGCTAAGCTTCTCCTTTTGTAGATGCAACAAAGAGAGAAGAAGAAAAGAGTGGGAAACTTGATTTGAAGCTCAACTACCGGCCATCAATGCCCCTGCAAATCTATCCACAATCTCAAAGTCTGCGCTCGATTACTTGTTCGACGCATCAAGGAGGAAGAACAACGGATCAAATCAAATCCGATCTGGTTGTTGGAGCAATTGGATCCTGTATTAATGGCATGAAGACATTTTTCCATTTTTCCCACCTAACCTCGTCAAAATTAAAGTTTCAGATCTCCATGATGTAGACAAGGTCGAGATCTCTCCAATGGTGCCAAATTTGTTGGATTTCGAACTGGATCAAAAGATATGCTCATTTGAATATTTGAATCGGGTCCATACAAAAATGGCGAAAAAATTATTATAATGGGTCCGCGGGGCCCAAAATTCACTTTGCGCCTTTTGGCACAAAAAATCCAAAAATGCAAAAAATCGCCCGCAGCCCCACAATACCTTTTTGTCAAAAAACCATCTTTAGCCTCGCCGCCCATTTTTACTTTTGGCAAAAAATCACTCAAGGCCCCACCGGCCCGCATGTAATTTAGGCCTAACACGTGGCTCCTTGGTTATCGGTGGAGGTGCGGCTCATTTTAAACTTTATGTCTCTTGGAAATGAAGCCAAAAAGTTAAAATTACCTCCGGCAACCCGCCTCCCCGCTTTGACTTGGAACATGGCCACGTGGAGGGTTGGCGCGCGTTTGGACCACTTTTGGATTTTTCTTTTGAAGTTGCATCGGGCTGACATGTGGCTCCTTCCATGGCTTTTCTCTGTTCCTTTATGTTTTTGACTAAGTCCTTTTATTTGGCGGGGCCATATATCCGACCCAGGACACGTGGAGACTTGGCACTTGTTTAAGGACCCACTTTTAGGTTTACCTTGAAGATGCATCGGTGACACGTGGCTTCTTCCTCGAGTCCGTGATACTTAGCCAATTCAAGGCGATGCCTTTCTTAAATCCTAGACACGTGGAAGCCTCGCGCTCATTTGAGTCTCCGCCTTGGGTCGCACCTTTAAATGTGCACCGTTGAGACACTTGGCACCTTCCACCTACATTCTTATACTTAACCGATTTGGCCCCGTTTTCCATTTGACTTTTGTTGAACCCTGGCCACGTGGAGGGCTGGTGCTAGTTTGAGTCTCCACCTTGGGCTCTATTTTGAAATTATGCCAAGCTGACACGTGGTTCTTTCCGCTCGTTTGGACTTTTCAATGGCCATCTCTGTCCCTTTTCGGGCTTGGGGCACGTGGAAGCTCCACACTTGTTTGGGGACTAATTTTTGGGTTTAACCTTTGGAGAAGCACCGATGAGGCACGTGGAAGCTTCCATTGAATTCTTCCATACTTAGTCAATTTGGGCTCGTTCTAAATCATTTGTAAAGCCCAAAGACTTTGAGCCTTTCTTCTGCTTCTCTCCTTTGAGCCTCTAGTTTTCTTTGACACTGTTTGGCCCTTCCCGACCCTACTACTCCATTATAGAGCCCGTATGTAACTTGACTATCGGATTTGAAGCGTGGGCTCGCATAAACGAAACCGTCCCTTGAATTTCTTTCTCTACACAGGGTCATGGCCGATCAATTTTTAGGGGGTAGAAAATTGAGATAATAATTTGGCACTCACAGGGGACATCTTCCCCGCTAGATGGAGATCATATGCCTACTATATGAAGAGATCATTTGCCTGCCTTGTTATATCTATTGGGCACGAAGTCATGGGTGGTGGCCTCGATGTTGATCCCGTTCTTATGAAATGGACCCTTCGAGACCCAATTTTAGTTGTTTCTGTATTTTTCTTTTTAAAATGAGCAATCACATGGAAACTATGGGTCTCCCATGTTGCTAATGTCAAGGACTCGACACATCACACTGAGGTACATCAAATCAGTATAACGACGCAAAACCTAGAGAAACAAAAAAAACTTGTGCCAGAGCATTTAGGGAAACAAAACCTATGCTAAAAAAAATGTGCATACACACTTAGGGAAATTAAAGTCCTATGCTAATATTTACAAGGGTGGAACCTTCCTTTTCAGTAGCAATGTTTGAGATGGATCCCGTTCACTGGGATCTGCAATTCTTCACCATCCAATTTAGCCAGCTGGAAGGCATTGCTACTTTTGCACCTTGTGATCATGTAAGGGCCACTCCAAATGGCATCAAACTTGGAATGCCTTCCTAGCTTTTCCCGATCTGCATCCCACTTTAGAACTAAGTCCCCTTCTTGAAAGGTCCTCATTCTTGCTTTCTTATCAAAAATCTTCTTGATCAATGCTTGATCCTTTTCCATGACTTGCATTGCATGCTCTCTTGCCTCTCCTACTTCCATTAGCTCTGCATACCTGATTTCCATAGGTTCAAACTTGGCTAGTTCCAACTATTTCATGAGCTCCAAAGCGGGAAAATCCAATGATATGGGCAATACTGCCTCTTTTCCATATACAAGCTTATATGGGGAGATGCCTGTGGACCTTTTTGATGTGATCCTATCAGCCCATAGAGCTGATTTGAGCTTTGTATGCCAAGTTCTCTGATTTTCATCAAGAGTCCTTTTGATAATCCTTAATAGGTTCTTGTTTGTGGACTCTGCTTGGCCATTACCTTGAGGGTAATAGTTTGATGAAGTGCTGAGGTATACACCATTCTTGATATCCCATTCAGTGATCCTTGTACCAAGGAATGCCAATGCATTATCTGATATAATAGTGGCAGGGACTCCAAACCTGGTGGCTATTCCTTCATATAAATCCAAGATGTTGGATTCATTTGCTTTTTTAAGTGCTTCACCGCTTCAGTCCACTTGGTGAAATAGTCTATTGTTGTAAGTATCCACTTATGGCCCTAGCTTGAATTTGGGTTAATTACCCCAATGAAGTCTAGTCCCCATTGCATGAATGGATGATCCATCAAATTAGGCAAAGGGGGGGGATGCTAACTTCTCCTTCCCTGTGAAGAATGCACACTTCTTGCACTTCTTGATCCATGAGTAGCAGTCCCTAAACACCGTAGGCCAATAATAACCAACTTTCATGATCTTGAGAGCTATTACTCAAGGAGCAAAGTGGTCTCCTAGCTTCTCCATCATGGAACTCATGCAACACTCTCTCAATTTGGCCTGTCCCAATGCACCTCAATAGACACTATTGATATCCTTCTTAAACAAGACACCACCAACAAGCACATATGGGATGTCTTGTAACCTAAAGTATCTCCTCTTTTGCTTTGTTCCATTCTAGAGGGCACAAACTATTTGAGATAATGCACCAAGGCTTGAGTCCAACATGGAATAGGTGCATCATTAGCTGGTTGTTCTTGATCATTCTGTAGTAGCAGGACAACCTCTTCTTCATCCACTAACTCAGCTTGTTGCTTGGAAGCGAGCTGCTCACACAGACCCTTGCCACGAACCAGTTTGGTCACCTTGATCTCAATGTCATATTCCATTACATGAGTGATCCAACCGCTCTCTTCTCATTCAAGTCCTTTTTTAAGAGAAAATCCTTGACACCAACATGAGATACTAGCAGTTAAATCTTATTGTTTGAGACCAAGTGTTTGAACTTCTTCAAAATCCTAATAACAACAAGGACATGTTTTTCAATGAAAGAGTACTTTACCTCGTAATCTTCCAAGATTTGACTAAAGAAGGCTATGGTTGTTTCTGAACCTTCCTTGTTAGGCTGAACCAAGATGGCTGAGATGGTGTCTGACCCTCCAAAAGCATATAACATGAAGTATTTTGAAAAGTCTAGGTTATAAGAGTTGGGGCTTGTGATATTGCAAGTTTAATGGCCTCAAAACTCTCTTTTTCCTTCTGTTGTCCATTTAAATGCAAGACTCTTCTTTAACATCATTGTTAAAGGCTTCACAAGAGTGAAAAATCAGGCACAAACCTGTGAACAAAGTTTATTCTCCCCAAGAAGCTTTGGAGAGACTTTTTGTGTTGTGGTAATGGAAGTGTCTGGATGGCTTCAACTCTTTCAGGATCAATTGTCAACCCTTCTCTTGAGACAATGTGGCCCAAAAATTTCCCTCATGTGCCAAGAATGCACATTTCTTTGGGTTTAAGGACACCTCCAAACCTTCTACACCTCTGAAATACCTGTCTAAGGTGGAAGATATGGTCTGCAACATTCTTTGAGAAGACGGTGATATCATCTAGATACACCATAACCATATTGTTGATAAAGAATTTGAATTCCATGTCCATAGCTTCGCTGAAATGTTGCTCCACATTTGATAGTCCAAATGGCATCTTCTTATAAGCATATGTACCCCATTTGGTGGTGAAGGTTGTCTTGAATTGATCTTCTCTCTTCACCATTATCTCGATTATAGCCCGAGTATCCATCTAACAATGAAAACCTCTCGTAGCCAGCTATACCTATAAGATCTGTTCCATTGATGGAAGTGGATAATGATCTTTGAGTGATGCTCTGTTCAGATCACGAAAGTCCACACAGAACCTGATTTCTCCATTTCTTTTCCTCACAAGCACCAAGTTTGCAACCCAACTTGAATGTTTGATAGGAAGATGATGTTGGCCTCAATTAGCTTGTTTAACTCTTTTCTCATGAGAGGCTCAATGTGAGGATTTACTGGCCTTTTTCTTCGTCTGAAAGGCTTAGATCCTGATCCAACTCGATAGTGTGTTGTGCCAACTTTGGGTTGAAACCTCTTAAATATTTTTAAGTCTAGGAAAAGACATCTATGGGAATTCTTGACAAAGTTGAATGAATTCAAATTTTTCTTATTGAGTACTTACCTTGCCAATTCGCAACGTTTTTCCTTCATCTATGGAAATGGGCTCTGAATCTTCACCCTTTACCTAAATATTTTCTTTCTCTTTCCGGAATTGATCATTTGGGTTGAAGATTGACTCCAAAGTTACAAGACCCTTTGGTAGTTTGTTGGTTCTCAGCTGCACCACTTGGTCACCATACCGCTCTCCAACTTGTCTTGGTTTCTAGAGAGAACTCAACTTCTTCTTGTAAAAAGTTGACAATTTGCTTGATCATTCTCAAAGACTTGCCAACTTGTGTTGTTATCTGGGACAGCTGGTCTCATAACCACTTTAATATGGGGCTAGACTTATCACTTTGATACTCTACAACATCAAATGTCACCCCCATCATTTCTATCATCTATCTGCTTTTCATTCTTCTTCCTTGGGATGGAATTGATGTTGAATTCTTTGAAATCATCGATGAGGTCCCATACCCGGTTCTTGTAGCTCTTTAACAGATTGTTCTTGGCAGCATTTTGTCCTCGACTTGATTAACAACTAGTTCACTATCGCCAAACACTTGCAAGTTTTTTATACTCATTTTCCTTGCCCAATGCAGTCCATGGATCAAGGCTTCATATTATTTTGTGTTGTTTGAGCAAGCAAATTGGAAACGGAAAGCCGAGTAATATTTCATACCTTGAGGTGAAACAAGCATAGCTCCTCCTCTGGATCCTCCTTGTCTACTTCTTGAGCCATCAAAGAATAACTGCCATACCTCATTATCATCTTTGTGGTCTAGCTTAATGATGCCAGGAAGAGGATGATTCTCCTCATGAAAACAACAAAATCCTAACTCAGATTCCTCCATCTCTTTATAGGGGTCAAAATCATGCCTCTTGTTTGCCCAACTCGTCGAGGGTCAAGTCTGAGATACACCCGACCTTGTATCTACCTCAAAAGTGCTTACGAGGTCCTCCTGATCAAAGGCTAAACAATTTACATTGATTGGGTTGGGTACATAAGACTCAATATGGTAATCTGCAATGGGCTCAGATCTGATCATAGCCTTAGCTCCATACCTTGTTCTAAAAGCATGTGTCGACCAATCAATAGACAAATAGCCTCCAATCTTAGCAGTGAAGTCTCTCGACAAACACAATGCAAAATGTGGCAAGTCTATGACTGATACATTTTGCAATATAGTCACATTGGGGCAGGCGTGCAATGTGAGGGTCAAATCTTTGATGACTCCAATAGTTACCGCTTCCCATCCAATTGCACTACGCCCTTGGAGATGACTTCATATTGAAGACCCAGTTGATCGGCTATTTGTTTTGGCATTACAGAGCTACTTGCCCCCGAATCAATCATGCAATTATGTACCAATTTGTCTCCAATGATCAATGAAACATAGAATGGAGGGGGCTTCAGATTCTTACCTTGTTGTCCTCCATGGTTTCCTCGGGTCGAGCCGCATTGGTAAACACTTTCTCTTGCTGGTTAGGGGGGCTAATTTGAGCTTGACCAATTGGCCATAGCAGTTTGCAATAGATCTCTCTGTCCTGGGATAGCCAATGACTCCCACATTGAAATATTCACATTTGTCTTCTTCATTTGTTCAATGATGTTAAATGAGCTATCCTTTTGCTGCCCCTTTCCTGGTACATTTTTCTCTTGCACATGGGTCATTACAACCGGTGTCTGAGTGGGTTTGGAAGGTGGCTTGGGCTGACTCTACACAATTAGAGTTGCATTTTGAGCCAATACCTTGTGGAGTAATGGAGGGTTGAGGATTACCTGATTTTGATGATTGTCCCTCTCCAATATTCCTTTTCTTGGACCATGTATTGGCAACTACACTTTGAGAAGGGGCTTGATTCATACCACATAAATCTTCACCTGCTAATTGACAAGCATAGTCTCACTTGGAGGTGCCTCTTTTCTAACTCCTACTGATTTTCCCTTTGACTGATCTTGGGATGCACCAATGGTTTGTACCATCAAGGCCTAGTTCAACGCACCATTAAAACACATTGATTGGTTATGGGGCTGATTGCATGGGAAACACCAATCATATTCTTGTGCCATGTTTTTTTGTGTTGGAACCAAGGCCCTAGATGTTGAAGTTGTGCTTGGATCATATGGTCGGAAAGGCCTAGTAGCTTGAGGTTGTCCTTGGTTTTGGTTTTGATTTGCAACCTGAGTGGTGGTCTATTTTGCTGATATGGGGGTCTAGCCTGATACTGAGTTTGAGGCTGATATGGCCTAGAACTCTTAGCTTGCTTTTGCCTTTTGATAGTCACTAGCTCATTCCCAGGTTCTGCAGTTGTTTCATAACTTCTTGAAGCTCTTTTGAAGTGCTAGAAGATGAGGTGGAGGCTTTAGCTGAACTTTGATTCCTAGGAGTAGGTATAGGAGCTAATGTGGGTGTCTGGACTAGTGCTTGATCTCCTAGTTCTGGGTATAGAGGCATGGGTGTCCTAGGAGCAAGTTTGTTAGCCTGAATTAAACAATTTTCAGCTCTAATGGAAATGTTATAGGTTGTAGGTAAGGTGGTGCCTCCCATTGATTGAATCATTAAAGCAATATCAGAATTTAAAGCTCTAAGAAAGTATAAGAAAGCACCTTCATCTATGGGCCTCACGACCAATGGAATCATATCCCATGTCCTTTGAAATCTAAAGTTGAAATCTGTCAATTGCTCATTAGGATCCCTCTTGATGGTTGTCAAATGTTCCAACAAGGATATATTATCTCCCTTTTCTCCAAATTATTGTGAGAGCTCTGCACATGGTCCCAACTCTTAATAGAGCCTATTGTTAGACTCTTAAACCATCAGAAGCTTTTTACCCTTGAGTGAAGATGCTAACAATTTGAATTTAATGTCCATCTCAAAGTGATCTCATGAATTACACAGTACATTTTGCAATGTCTTGAATGTGGTCACTAGAGAAGTTGGTTCTCTCCAAAGATGAAATATGGGATGCTCTTTAATGCTACAATTGGGACTGGATTTTGTGCATTGAGGGCGAGTGAGGCATTGCTATTGTCAAGAAGTTGACATAGGGGTTGGGTGGTTGTGCCATTATGATTGGCCTGAGAACCCTTGTTGATTGGATGAATGGCCTACCAGGAGGAGGTGTTGACAAGGTTCTGTTTGGTGGAGATGGAGACCTTTGGGATATTCTCCCTCTTCTCCCTCTATTTGGGGACAAGTGCAGATAGAAAAATAGTCCTCCTCTCTAGTTCTCGATCTAGTCTGATTCTTCTCATGAACTTGAAAGCTTGGGTGCTTGAAACCAATGGATTCTCGATTCCTTTGGAGTCACCAGATGTGTAATTTTAGAGCTTCTTAAAAGCTTGAAAAAACTTACAAAAGTGCACATCAATCTTGTTGTAATAAAATGAAGACCTCTTGTCCCACCGGGCATGCCAAAACTATTAGTGCAAAATCATAGCACCCCTGAATGTCTCCTAGAACTATATGACTTGAGACCTCAAAGTGATTGCACAACATGGAGCATCTCTCAAAGTGTGGGACCTTGAAGTTGAGAGAGCTCTCCGGATTAAGGTCGGTTCCTATTCCTCTGTTTAGGTGCATACAAATAAATTGCAGAGGATCTACTCTAAAACCTACTCTATCTTACCAAGGAGACAGGGTTGAGAAGATACGAGAAAATAAACCTAAGCTAACAAGGTGATGCACCAAAGGAATGTTAGACACCCATTTTGACAATTTAACATAGACCATAGAAATGCAATACAACCACCATGCACAGATAACTAAACTACAATGAGAGATCTAGAATTCAACAATGAACACATGAGAGGGTTGAGAATCATCCATAGACATATAATTATTGCTCCATAATTGATACAAAGACATTACAAAGAGCTAAGAGGTAAAACTTTGTATTACATTTTGAATGGGAGGTTTGAAAAGTCCACAAATTCACTTGTAGACAAGGGAAGAAGGGAGGTGCAAAACAAAAATGTCCAACCCTTTACAATGAGCTAAGCTTCTTTTTAGATGACAAAGAAAGAGAGAAGAAGAAAAGAGGCGAAAACTTGATTTGAAGCTCAACTACCAAAGCCATCAATTCCCCTCGAAAATTTTCCCACAATCTGTTGTCAAGTCTACATCGATTACTTGTTTGCGCGTTGAAGGAGGAAGAATGGCGATTAGATCAAATTTGATCTGGTTGTTGTAGAAATTGGATCCTTATTAATGGCATGAAGACTTTTTCAATTTTTCCCCACCTAACCTCGTCGAAATTAAAGTTTGAGATCTCCATGATGTAGACGAGGTCGAGATCTCTCCAATGGTGCCAATTTTTTTGGATTTCAGGAACTGGATCAGAAGATATGCTCGTTTGAATATTTGAATTGGGTCCATATAAAAATGGTGGAAACTAGTTATCAGAACAGGTCCACGGGCCTGAAATTCACTTTGCACCTTTTGACACAAAAATACAAAAATGTAAAAATGCCCCGCAACCTCGCAATACCTTTTTGTCAAAAACCCATCTTCGGGCCTATCGGTCCGCATTTTCCATTTGGGCAAGAAATCACTACAAGGCCCACCCACATGCATGTAATTTAGGCCTGACACGTGGCTCCTTGGTTATTGATGGAGGCGCGGCTCATTTTTATACTTTATGTCTCTTGGAAATGAAGCCAAAAAGTTAAAATTACCTCTGTGACCCGCCTCCCGATTTGACTTGGAACATGGCCACGTGGAGGGTTAGCGCTTTTGGGGACCGCTTTTTGGATTTTTCTTTTGAAGTTACGTCGGGCTGAAACGTGGCTCCTTCCGCAGCTTTGCTTTGTTCCTTTATGTTTTTGACTAAGTCCTTTTGTTTTCAGGGGGGCCATATATCTGACCCGGACACGTGGAGACTTGGCGCTTGTCTAAGGACCCACTTTTAGATTTACCTTTGAAGATGCGTTGGGTTGACACGTGGCTCCTTCCATGAGTCCGTGATACTTAGCCAATTCGGGCCGATGCCTTTCTTTAATCCTAGACACGTGGAAGCCTTGCGCTCATTTGAGTCTCCAACTTAGGTTGTGCCTTTGAATGTGCATCGTTGAGACACTTGGCGCCTTTCACCTACATTCTTATCCTTAACCGGTTTGGGCCCATTTTCCATTTGACTTATGTTGAACCCTGACCACGTGGAGGGCTAGCGCTAATTTGAGTCTCCACCTTGGGCTCCTATTTTTGAAATTACGCCAAGCTAACACGTGGTTCTTTCCGCTCGTTTGGAATTTTCAACAATGAGACTCTTTCCCTTTTTGGGCCTGGGGCACATGGAAGCTCCACGCTTGTTTGGGGACTACTTTTTGGGTTTAACCTTTGGAGAAGCGCCGATGAGGCACATGGAAGCTTCCACTAAACTCTTCCATACTTAGTCAATTTGGGCTCGTTTCAGATTATGCAGTAAGCCCGAAGACTTTGAGCCTTTCTCCGCTTTATCTCCTTTGAACCTCTCGGTTTTTTTTACACTGCTTTTGACCTTCATTGACCTCTGCTACTCCATTATATATCCCGCCTCAGAATTTGACTATCAGATTTGAAGCGTCGGCTCACATGATGGAACCGTCCCTTGAATTTCTTTCTGCATAGGGTCGTGGTCGATCCAATTTTTCCGGGCGGACTGAGATAACAGCTCTTTCCTAAGGATTTCATCATGCCCACATTTACATGATTCGATGGTACCGATAACCCTCATGCTCATATTGCACATTATCACACTCTTATGGCCTCTTATTCCAATGATAGACTCTTGCTTAAGGCATTTCGGTTTAGTCTAGTTGACGATGCACTTTAATGGTATACCCATCTCCCTTATGGTTCTATTAGCACTTTCTATGACATGGAGGATGCCTTCCTTCATAGGTTTATTATCAATAATGGTCCTAGGGTCACATATGATCACATTCCTACTCTACATCAAGGCTCTTCAACTTATTCAAGATTACATCTTACTCTTTAATGCATGTATCTATCAACTTATCTTTCACCATAGTGACTTGGAAAAGTAGTTCATTTTCTATCGTGCTCTTATTCCTCCTCTCAAGCAATGCTTACAATATGAAACTTGTGAGTCCTTCATTCTTCTGTGTTACAAGGTTATCGATCTATAACAAGACCTTTTGCTTCTCCTCTAGCGAGAGCCTGCTCACATTTCTCTGATTACTATTTCCTTTGTTGTTCCACCTACACCTCTTGTTGTACATCCTCAACAACCTCCACCCTTAGCTAAAATTCAAACAACACATGCTCCTCCTACTCCACCTCCTAGAAATAATCAAAAGCAATTCGTGTCTCAACCTACAAAGGTCAAAGGTAACAACCTCATTCCCCTTCTTCATCTCCCACACATGTCTCTCTAATTTCGTGACCAATTTACTACTACTACTTCACCTCAGTACCGTGAGCCTCTGTGTTTTTCACCTAATGCTTGACCTCATGATGTGTTACGTATATTACTTAATGAGCAATTAATTTGGCTACCTTCAACCAACACCACCCTCCACATTGTTTACAATGTTAGCATGATCAATATTATTGTAATTACCATCGTATTAGTGGCCATCGTATCAATGATTGTCTTGCTTTATGTGAGAGGTTACAATAATTAGAGGACATTGGTGTCATATCTTTTGCATCTCGTGAGTGATAATTTTCTCTTTCACCGCGACGCCATAGGCATACACCCCCGAGTCTTCTCACCGGTACTCGGTTTGTTCGTCATTAACCACCGTCGCATGCATGTTATCCACAACCTTCATTTCTTCCACCTCATATTCATTGCATCACCTCATTCGCATCATCCATCACATGCATCCCATGGGTTTCCACCGCCTCTCTGCATATCCCATGCTCACTCCATATGACATGCACTTCGGTTCATACACTAATGCTTCATCCATTCCGTGTGCTTCCACCTCAACCCGTCATCCTCGGTCATTTGGTGGTGTTATCATTAACACCTTACCCCCGATGAAGAACTTGTGCTCTTACGGTTCTTACACGACTATTGAGGGTTTAGTTTTAAAAACCTTTCATCACGCGCTTCATCGTTCATCTAGCACACCTCAATCATTTCCCGATGACGCACTCTTGCTTACATGGCCCATACTTGACTGCTGAGGGGTCTTATTCCATGAGCCTATTTATCCATACACTCGGGGCATCGTTTGTCCCCCTCCTATTTCCACCACCTTATCATATTACGATTACATTACATTTTCACATATCCATTACGATACATTTACTTATTTCCACATTTATTTTATTTATCATCATTCGCGTTGCCTTTGTATACATATTTTATTCATTTCATATTTCATTATTTTACATTAGTTATCTACATTATCATTCACCATACATATCTTATCTATCATTCCTAACATCATCATTCATCACATACAATACAAATACACATGCTAAGACAAAAACCATATAACCATACGATATCCATTACATCACAAAGGCAACACATATCAACATCGATATCGTATTTATCAAAAACATAGGTGTCCATACATATAGCGTTCATACAATCATCATCCAAAAACATGTTTCATCACTGGGGGCAAGACCCCTACATCATATACAATCATCACTATCAAACCTCATCATCATTATCACTCTCATGTATTGTGAGATCCCTAGAACTAGATGCCTCGTCACCAACTGAAACCGCATTTTGTGGCCTCGAAACTTCTCCACTGTCTGCGTAACATAGAAATATCAATGTTCTTCTCTAAGAACTGATGCTGCAAATATACATATCATGCGAACACATCCTGGGCAAAGGGACCACCACCTACCACCTCTCAGACTCGTTGAGTCTCCTCACGTGCCTCATCCCTCTCACTAAGCAGACCTTACATGTCGCCTCTTCATGACTACGGCTCAAAAAAATTGGCATGGTCACTGCAATGTTGTCCATGTGCTCTAATATCCCTCCATATAGCACATCGCCTTGCACATTACTGCTTCAATGTGTCTACTATCAACAACCAATAGGCATTTGCTGCATACACCACATACAACCCCATGTTAGTCAAATGTGTACAACACACCATAGACAATTCATTAACCACAATATATGCATTAAAAAATTAAGATATGCCACAATCCGCTGCCATAGGGTCAGGGACACCTCCTTCACCCGATCCTCCTGGTGGCAACTCCATGGCACCCAAAATACTGGATATAGTAGTACCCACCGATGCACTACCCACCACGCTCGATAATCCTCCATGCACCCACCATCTCCATCTACAATCGCTATCATTTGCTGGTCCACCATATTTGGCCTTGGTGGTATCAACTACTCTGCTATGGGCCTTGGCCTAACACTCGCCCTCTTAGGGGCCCTAACCACTCGTAACCATATGTATGGCTCTGGGGCACATCCTCACCATACCAAACTGCCATGATACCCTCTCCATCTCAAACAACTCGCCACACATGGGAATCGGTCCTCTAACAACATGGTCCTCCGAATACATCACAATCTTTGTCACATCGTTAGGCCATCCCCCATAATCTCGATATGGCCTCCATATAACCGAATCCAACTCCATCTTATCTATCGTGGCTCTAAAACTATACGTGTCCATCTTCCTACTGTGGATATCAACCCAATGTTGAGAAAATATCTCTGCGGCGATCCCACTCCCTTGTGGCTCGAGAACTAGTCTCAATACAACTATGTGCCATATGTCCATACATGTAGCAGTGTGGTGGTCCCTATACCCCCACCATACTCATCCTACATGTAATGAAATTACTAGTATAATTCAGATTATGAGCAGCAATATAACACCAAATAACACAATATTTCAGAATAATGATCTCAATATGCAATTGTAATAGCTTCGCCACTTCGAGGGGGCAACCTCCAAACCATATAATAAGACTCAAATGCTCCAATAATCATGAACTACTACCTATAATCCCCTATATATACTATTCATATGTTATGGCCATCACCAAGGCCAACGTACTAAGCATAAGAAAGTATAAATGATGATATGGTAAGCCACAAGTCGAGTACTCATATCCTAATACAAGCAATAGGTTTAGGCCATAACATGCCCTTCCCCTTTGAACCAACGTTGTCCTCAACGTTGAATAATCTGGATGTTGTTGCAAAAACCTTCATCCTCCCGTATCATCTTCTATGCTCGATTCTTCCACTTGATCGATATTCCTTAATGTCTCTAGTTCTAAGCTTCTTAGTACGTGCTTTGGCTCCAAAATGATTCTTCCTTCCTCATCAAGTTCTGGTAACTCATCTGGGCTTCAAATTTCTGTCCAATAACCTTGAGTGTTTGAGGATTACTAATACCTGACAACGCATGGCAAGAAATTGTAGGTTGGTGATCTTCTACTTCATCTTCTACTGGTTCCTCATCCTCTCCTATCATTTCAACTTCCTCGTCATCCTCATTTCCTCCTTCAATATCGAACAACTTCTTCTCAACACATTTGTGTCCCGGTCCATATTTGGTGTCACAATTAAAACATAATCCTTTTTCTCTCTTTTCTTCCATTTGTTGAGGAGTCAGTCTAATTGGCCGAGCAAATGAAGGGGAAGAGATACTACAGTCTCTGGTGATAATGAAAGGCTTCCTCCTACTACAAAGAAAATTTTCCTCTGCTCGACATGCCATGATAATAGAATCAGAAATCTTGAGTGGATTAAACATACGTACCTCATGCTTGATGTGGTCCTTAAGACCCCCAAGAAATAGGTCATTCAGATTCCCTTCTGGAATATTCTCCACCCTTAAGGAAAAGTTCTGGAATTGATGCACATAATCTTTGACTGATCCTATTTTTCGTAACTTTTCCAATTGACTAAAGTAGTTCTCTGAAACACTGGAACTATAATGCAATTGCAACTCCTCGGTAAAAACTGTCCAAGTGACACTGAGACCATTCTTCTGCCTTTGAGCACATAACCATCGATACCAAATGAATTGGTCTGGTTCAAGATACATGGATGCCAAGGTCACCTTTTGTCCTGATGGTGTTTGATGTAACTCAAAGAAGTTCTCCATTTGATTTATCCAATTCAATGGATCCTTCCCATTAAATTTGCGCATATCCACTTTCGGCCTCATGTTCTGTGGTTGCGAATAAGTTGGATTCTGATTGGGCTGGAAAAGTGATCCAACATGGTTATTTTGTCCATTATTTTGAACTGAATATCCTCCTTGGTTGATATGGGGCTGATTTGGGACATACTGTTTACCCTTTATATGTCGCATGATATCATCCAACCGCTGATTGATTTGGTCTATGTCTCCTTTAGAGGCCATCTCAGATTGTACATTTCGTAGCTCATACTCAAGTTGGCTCACCTTATGATCAACTGAAGTAAACCCTAGTGTTGAGGAATCTGTATTTACCCCTTCTGACTCCAACTCTTCAATCACTACCCCATCGTTATCTGGGGTTTTACCCGAGTAACCGGATTCTTTTTTGCTCTTGTGGAAGGCCTCGCCATGATGTCAAACCTTAGGGTTTAGGGTTTTGATACAAATTTGGCCGAACAGGAAAAAACACAGAGAAGATACTAATACTATTTTTTAGAGATTTCTGAAAATGTAAAGAACTTGAAAAATTCCACAATTTACACCATGGGGAGCAATTTTATAAAAACCCCTAAATTTGTAATAACTTGTGAAAAATAAATAAATAAAAGTCTGAAATTTTTAGGGAACCTTACTTAAAATGTTTCGCAACTCGGTAAAAATTCTCTGCCACAATTCACTCGGTTCAAAATATATGGTGGAAACAAAAAATTAGGGTTTTTACCTAATTTTGGCCTGTGATCGCAGCTCGATACTAGTTGTAATGAAATTACTAGTATAATTCAGATTATGAGTAGCAATATAACACCAAATAACACAATATTTCAGAATAATGATCTCAATATGCAATTGTAATAGCTTCGCCACTTCGAGGGGGCAACCTCCAAACCATATAATAAGACTCAAATGCTCCAATGATGATGAACTACTACCTATAATCCCCTATATATACTATTCATATGTTATGGCCATCACCAAGGCCGACCTACTAAGCATAAGAAAGTATAAATGATGATATGGTAAGCCACAAGTCGGCTACTCATATCCTAATACAAGCAATAGGTTTAGGGTGTAGATCACGTGAAACCGATACAAGTCTCTGTACATGTGGGATAACAAACACCGTGCCCAAATGTATCTCATCCCATCCTCCTATATACGCCGACATATGTCGTGCATCTTATATAAGATGCCAGGCACCTCATGTAGGATGTAATAGTTTCGCTTGAGACATTTCTACTCACTCTAAACACACTCTCACACTCACACAAAAGACAAATGAAGTGATAAGTTACCTTTTCACTTTACTATTTATAATCACATTTCAAATGCCACCTTTACTATGGTCCATATTTTGTGCTTATTACCACAACTAATACACACTACACCGCTTTCGGTTATATCTTGAGCATTTTTACTCTGATTTACATCCTGTTTGTGGCATTCTTTTAGAATTCCACCGCCACCATATGTCACACACTTAACATGCATTATCTTTCTTCACAACACTTTTCTATCCACCGCATGTGTGTTTTAACCTCTTTATTTTATTTTTAGCTCGAGTTTGTTCTTGTTCCTCACTCCCTCTTTCGCTGAAGGGGGCATATTATTAGGTTCTCAGACACCAAATTCGTGTCTCACGACCCCTTGTGACCCACATCCCATTTCGCAACCTAACCTCATTACCTAAACTTTACGTAATTATTTATTAATTACCTTGTAATTGATAAATCCACATCACCTTACCCGCCACCTCACTTTTTCCACCTCATCATGACTAGCCCTAACCCTAAACTAACCTAATTAGGACCCATGACTTGGTCTAGACTTACATCCATAACTAATGCCTCCTTACTCGCACCCAAAGGCCGACCTTCTAGCCACTGACCAAGCCCGGCAAATCGATCTCTCGGGAGAAAAGTAGGGAAGGTGGGCTATTTTACTAAAAATAGCCTACTTTTTCCTAACCGATGCCGGTTCTACTCGACCGATCCGTTCTGCCAGTTACGCAACCGCCATCGGTTCCCTCGTAAATGGGCTTCCCAAACCAAAACAACGGATCGGAATTTCATTTTGGAGATCACTGAAGGATTTTGAATCAAAGAGAGTCCGGCGATTAGCAGGGTCTAGAACTTCACTTGACCAAGCGAGACGAGTAAAGAAACCGGAAGAGTTGGCAGCCAAGGAGATCAACTGCATCTTCGCTAAAAAACCAATAAGTTACATCTTGCATGTCCTCCATTATAACATTTCTTATGCTTTTGGAATTACAAATCCTCCCAAATCCGCTTCAATCTATTATCCAACGTACTCATTGCCTCTAACTATCATTCTTTTGCTTCTAACCATCCCATTTCCTAATACTATCCGAAAACTAAATGCCATTACAAACACCACAACCAGCCCAGAAGATCCTGTGAACCTACCTACGGTATCGGTTATCAAGAACCGCCATCATCGGTTATAGGTAACCGCATCGGTTCTCTGTGATTCACAACCAAAAACCACCTTTCCCCTACTGTTTCAACGAAGTGATTTAATTGATATTTTACAAGTATTTTGTGTTAACTCATATTAGCAGGGAAGCCGACCACCTTCGAAAGGAAGTTTTACATTTCCGGGCCTAAGGCAGCTTTCCTCATTTATTGTTTAATCAAATCTTGTGGTCTTGTGTTCTTATTTGCGGGTAGTCCTTCCCGGACAAAAGGAGTTCTTCGCGAGTCAACTCTGATCTTTCTCTACGGTACGCGCACATCATCTCGACATTCTACGGTATTCCTCCTAACCCTAACCTTATATCTGCTTCTAAAAGGAACGAAGCATTTCCGAGTGAAACATTTTTGCATTGCTGGGGGACCCATTTTGGGTTTTTCTTTATTTCTTGCTCGCTTTTATTATAGGGAGCATACTTGATGTTTTCTTCTTCTAGAGATATTCACAGGTATTTTATTATTCCGTAAAAGAACTTGCTTTGTTTTTGCATCTTGCATTAGTAAAGTCATCTCTTTTGCTTCATCAAATATCACTTTCGATTTGGGTTTTAAAACACATGCATTGCATTCCCGCTCGTTGTTTTTCAATTCTAGTGAACATAGATTAAATAACAGTGTCGTATACGTGGGGTGATATCCACGGTATTGACAGAAATTAACCTTAGTTTCACCGCACAACACATACCGAATCACTTCACAATTAACACAAATGACTCAAACATCCCCCTTTTTCGCGTATTCCTCCGCCCCGATTGAGGTAACCTTATAAGCCAAAACAACTTGACATTTCCCCAAGTCTCTTGATAAGGATTCTGACATCATTCTACGTCTTAAGGCATAAGCCCACAATAATTAAAATTAACCCTAAGGTTAATCTCTCGCATTTGCGTGTGCATCTTGCTTGTTCATTGCCTTCGCTTTTCTGTCATACTCGCCTTTTTTGTGATCAATAAGTTGATAAAACTACTCAACGCTGCTAAAAATCAAATTAGCAGCCCCTTTGTATCTTCTTATCCTAGATTTTTTGACACCAGATCGGTTAAGGGACCGACGCGTCGTTTCGTGGACTCGACACCGGTTAGTAAACCGATATCGTTATCGTCTCTCTCACCCTGACAAACCAAAGAATCTTGCCAAATTCACCATTCTGAGGTTGTTTTTGTTCTTGATAGATTGAAACTTTCCGTGTGTTCTGGTCTATGGTTGTCATCACTCGGGAAGCAAGCCGCCATGGTTTCACACGCTTGCTCTGCTTTCTTTGCCTCGAATCACCCCTTCACATTCTATAGGAAACCCTACGGACACCGAGTGAGATCCCCAAATTCTGTAGGAGACAAGGACTTTGCCAAATTTCTGATGCTAATCCCAGTACTGTCATAATACTATTTGTCTCATACCTCGACCAGACCGTGCCCGATGGTCACTCCTTATGGGCATGCCTATTAGTATAGCTTCGCTCATTTAGCTCCTACTCCTCCCGATAACAATACCTTACTTCTGCATCACTAGCCCTGTCTCCCAATCCGACAATAGGCGCGAGGTTCATACGACCCCGATTAGCTTTCCTTTTGTTAATCTTGGACCCCACGTATCGCTACCACCAACCGCCCTATCTCATCTCTCTTTGAGACCACTCCATTCATGACTTACTCTTTGCCACCTATTCAAACGAGCTTTCCTTCTCAAGCTCCGCCTACCTTTTCATTCCCATATACGTATCCAAGAACCTCAACACCTTATATGGGACATCCCTATTATTCTCAAGGGCACCATCATCTCATCCAACCACAGATTTCATCAAGCAAATGATGGACAAAATGCAAAACCTCGGAGGCTTCAAGTTTCAGAAGTCGTAGCGCTGACATACGAGCAAGTTTGTCGGGGAGCCCATTCACCCTTCGTCCCCCTTCATTCATATCCGCCTCAATGGGAGTTGCCAAAGTTTACTCGTTTTAACAAGAAAGAGGATCCTCAACAACACTTGAGATCATTTAGACATGCTTGTTATTTGATTGCCCATGATGATGCTTTGTTACTCCGCACCTTTCCCATGTCCTTATCGGGCCTCGCTTGAGTGGCATGACAGGCTTTTAACCCAAAGACTCAATCTTCTCTTTAACTAACTAGCCCAATCTTTCTTGGATCATTTCTCCATTAACATTGCCAAGAAAGTATCTATCACTCACCTCTATGCCATCCGACCATTCGAAGACGAATCTATCGCAGATTTCGTTGACGATGGCGGGGCCTTATCAACCAACTTACGTATGCCTCGCCTCAAACCGAACTTATCGAACTCTTTACGCGGGCTCACATTAGCTAAGCACATCTCCCTACCCTCCAAATTCAAACTTTCCGTACATTCGACGAGGCCTTTACTATGGCTCAAAATTAGAAATTCGAGCCTTAGAGGAAGAGAAATTGCGGTTGCGCAGAACAAGAACTCCACTTTCCGAACTCCCCCGATTCTACCAATAAACCAAATACCACCACTCCTCACGCGTCCACTTCTTCTAAATCAAAAGGAGTTGTCCACGCGGTGATGGTCAAATCCCAATCACCGTCCAATACTCCACCAAAACCACCTATAAATACAAAGCCGAGCCCACCAATTACACTCCTTGGGAGAAAATTATGGCGTCATCCTAGAGAAATTGCTCAAAGTGGGGCTATCACCTTGCCCTTCCCTCGTTAAACCTCACTCCGGCTTTGACTCCACCCGCGCAATACCTTCCTCGTACAAAGAAAATGACTTTTGTAACTTTCACCGCGTAAAAGGACATAGTCATGAAAAATCGCAAGATGTTGAAAAACATAGTGCGAAATGGTTGACGCAGGGGATATAACACTCGATAATCCTAACACCCTCGCTTCTAACCGAAATCTGAAAATTTTCAACAAGCCATTCCCGAATCACTGGTCCAAGAAGAACGTAAACCAAGATATCTTAGCCGAGGAGAGTGTTCATGAGATCCATGCGATCTTCGATTCTCGGCCAAAAGCCTCTATCGAGAAAATTTTGAATCAAGCCTCTCCACTAACACAGAGCCCGAACCTCCTTTACCACCATCAAGCCAAAGCGAAATCGCCTTTACCCATAGAAGAGTTAATCGCCTGAGCTTCTCTTCTCATCAATGAGTTTTCTTACACTACATCCCTACAAGACCGTGAGCGGATGCTATCTAATTTATCTATTTCCCAAACGTCCCCTTCTACCACTCTTGCTACACCGCAGGAAGGCTCACCACTCCTTTTGACATCCTTAGGCACGAAATCTCTTACACTAACATCACCACATTCTTTTAACATGACAGATCTCCTCGAACACGCCTTCCTACCTATTAGTCCCTCATCGCCTAAATCTTTTCAACAACCGGTTGACCTCCTAGCATCTACGAGCATAAAGATTCTCATCTACCCCCTCGTATCACACCCACGGTGGACTGGAATCACAACCCACCTTTCTTCCGTACTAAAATTTACAATTCACACTGAAGACTGTCATTCCACGAGGAAGATGATGAGCCCTATGGGAACGCTTGAGTACTCCTGCTTTCTACTCAAATGCAGATGACCGATCCAGACACCTCTACCATATACCCTAAGTGTTTACGAAACTCAAAATGCCTATGTCCTCATTCTCCGTCCCCGTATCTATACCAAGTATCCCATCCACCTCTATTAACCCAACTAAATCTTCCCCTACACTTGGGACCTCACCAATACCTGGGCCTCACACACCCGCCTAGCGACTAGATTTATCCAAAAATAAATCCGCTCCGCCACCTAGAGAAGAACGCAATCCGGCCTCTATCACAATTAAAACCCTCATCGTCACACCCACCTTCCATATTGGGACCTCATCCCTCCACATTACACCAATATATCATACCTCCTTTGTTTTCTGCAAAACGACCTACGCCTTTTACACCTATACAGAGATCAAAGGGTATCACAACATCGTTACCCCACGTATCCGGTCCACCTATCAACCCTAAACCAATCCCATCATCAAAGGATTTATTTTCTGTCACTCCCCTTTCTCCGTGGTTGTTCCTCGCTACCATGCCATCTCGTAGCCTCATCATCTAACCAATTTAACGTAACTTCGTGTCCAAGAAACCACGTTTAGTGAAAAACATGTGTCAAGACCCTCGGCTAAACCACCACCCATACGAACCAAACACGCCCAAACATTACCACAACCCACACAATCAATACCCTCATCTTCTTCTGATTTTGACCCACTCAAAGGATCTTACGCCAAAATCCTTGCTATGTTGGTGGAGAATGCGACCATCTCCCTACCTCCACTTAGACCTTATGACCCGTCTAAGCCCCGACCTCTGGATTATGATGAGTCTAAAATCTGCGCCTATCACCGCACACTGACATGATGTGAAGGATGCAAAGCTCTAAAACCATCCTTCGCCATCACCTCTTCCGGATAGAAAGATTAAGAAAGTCAACTTACGAAGGGAGAGACCTTTAGCTTCAATTCCCTCTCTGTACCATCTGTTCCCGCCTCACCAAGATCTATCATTATTACAACCCCACCTCTTGAAGACCATGAATTATCCTAACCATCTTCTTCATCTCGATCTACGAGATTAATATGATTAGTGTCGCTACTCGAGGACAGAAAAAACAATGGGAAAGCGAAAGAAAACACACTGCGGCATCTCTTTCTCCTTCAACCATCCCGATTACCCCACCACCTAAAGTGGTTATTCGCGTGACCCGCCTATCCCGTCTCTAATGGAGTTGCCACCGAACCATGATCAAACAACCTTCATCAATCGCCCGTAAAATGACACTATATGATCTCATTCAGACTTCTGAATCTCATCGACAAGCTCTCGTTGAGATCCTTCAAGGGATAGAGGTTTTACCCAACGAAACCCTGCCCGTTGCCTCCATTCTAACACCCAATCACGTTGCCTCTCTCACCAAACAATCCATCTCCCCCACCACTTCTGTCTCAAAACAACAAGCCGCTTGCATGTTAGTTTCTAAGATGAAATTATCGACTTTGGTGCAAAGACCCCGACTCGCCTTTTCATTTCCGCTTACGTCCGAGACATTCGAGTACGTCGGGTTATGATTGACGGGGGCGCTAGCCTAAACATCATCTCTTCAAAAGCCTTCCAACAAATGAACATCCCTTCTAGTTGCATGTGTGCCAACCCCATCATGTTGCGGTCATTCAATGATGCTATTACTTCTACCTTAGGCACCGTGATCCTCAACATTCGCGTAGGCCCACGTACTTTGCCCGAACTCTTCTATGTCCTCAAGGAGAGTTCCAATATAATATATTGCTGGGTCGCCTTGATCCGGGCCATGGGATGCGTTCCTCAACATTACATCGATGTATAAAATTTGAGTACGAGGGAAGTCCTACACCGTAAAAGCTGATCCTCCCTTCAAAACTTCAGAATATGTTATACCGCCCAAACGATGTGCTTATACCAATTAAGACACCCATACATTCAACCCAACCATCAAATGTACCTCAACCATCCACCTCAATCGCACTCTATGCCTTCAATCGATGAAACCACCGTCGCACAAACCACTTCTCTTCCCGCAGCCTAACATCCCAACCTCCGACCCTTAGTCGATGTTTTTCACCGCCTCACGCTGGGAGTACCGCCTATATAACGTTAGTTCTTTCCCTACCCCGCAGAGTACGGACAATTACATGCGCATCCCACCTACGACCGCCGCGCGTGGGGGAGGTAATCTCTACGACCACCCCATTGTCGCACTAACCTAACGTATGGGGTTGTTGACGCATCCTCCATTACCCCCGAACCTCCTCTTGGTGTGGTTCCTTCCAATCCGATTTTCAATACTTGACAAATCGCTGCGTTTCCCCTCACCTTCTTGACTCGCCAGCGTGGAAAGGCTTTGGTTTTGGCCTTTACGAACAAGGCCGACATACACTCATTCCCGTGACCACACGCAAACATAATGATCGCAGGTGGTCTCGGTTTTTCCCGAACACACCTACACAGAGACACCTCCCCTCGTCACCGTATCTTGGAAGAGGAAGACGCCGCCTCTACCGAACCATCATCACCCACTTTGCCATCATCTCCCGCGTAATCGATGGACCCTGAATCTATCCCTCCTAACTTTTTTTTTTCATAAATGCTATCTTCATAGGTCCTCTCACTTATCAACGCGATAATGAGGACCCATCTTCTCTTCCCCTTCTGTATCCGCACATGATCAAGAGGATTCGCCTTTGATTAATGTTGTTGAATGCCGATGACGACTCCATCCTCACTTACCTCGGCGCGGATGATTCTTATATTCAACGTGCCTTACCATCTGAAACCCAAACTATGCTGAACGAATCTACTATAGAAATCAACATCCACACGGAGGAAGATCCTCACATAGTGAAGATTGGACAATCCCTTAACACATCGTAATGCTTACCTTACTACCTTTCTCCGTGTTTCTCGCAACCAAGCTTTCGCATGGTCTTACGCCGACATGCCAGAATTGATCCTACCATTGCCGTCCATAACATCACCCTAAACCCCGATTCCAAACCAGTCCAAACAAATTGAGGAAAATGCATCCACGCATTGCTTTTCTTGTCAAAGAGGAACTCCAACGACTCCTTTCTCGTTTCCTTCATTCTCGCCTATCGACTATCCTCAATGGATTTCCAACATCGTACTGTCACTTAAAGCAACGGGGACTTCGGATATGCACGGATTTCCGGGATCTTAACCTCGCTGCCCTAAGGATGACTTCCTCCCAAGTATTGATCAACTTGTTGATCTCACCGCGGTCATGAAATGCTTTCTCTCATGGATGGCTTTTCAGATACAACCAAATTTTGGTTGCCCTCGCCGATCAACACAAAATCGCCTTCATAACTCTTGGGAACCTTTTGTTATCGTGTCATGCCATTTGGCCTTAAGAATGCCGGGTGCTACTCTATCAGGGCTATGACCTACATTTTTCATGACATTATGCACACTATCTCAAGACTATGTCGATTTCGATCTTCTCGGCAAGTCCAAACATCGTAGTGAACATCTCGATGTTTTAACCATTATTTTTGATCGCTCACAATATTCTCATTCCGCCTTCAACCGAAGAAATGTGTTTTTGGTGTTCTTTCGGAAAACTTCTTGGCTTTATCGCCTCTTTTGCGTGGCATTGAGGTCGACCCATCGAAAGTCAAAGCTATCCTAGAAATGCCCCACCCAAAAATCTCAAACAATTGCGTAGTTTACAAGGTAAGCTCCAATCTATCCGACGCTTTCATCTCCCAACTCTCGGATCGGTGTCAACCTTTCCACCACCTCCTTAAAAAGGATATTGCATTCCAATGGAGCGAAGAATGTCACCAAGCCTTCAAGCTCTCAAATCTTATCTCTTACATGACCACCCGTGCTTATCCCACCCCAAGACAACCGCCCTTTCTACCTTTACCTTTCCGCCACCGACCACGCTGTAGGAGCCATGCTTGCACATCGTGACTCGAGAATCACGAACAAGCCGCTTATTATATAAGTCGTACTTTGGTGGACTATGAGACTAGGTACACACATGTAGAAAAATTGTGCCTTGCCTATCATTCGCTGCCACCAAACTCCGACACTACCTTCTAAATCACAAGACTTTCGTCATCACCAATACACCCCATCCATTACATGTACGCCAAACCTCATCTCAACCAACGCATTGCTAGATGGCTCATACTTCGCCGACCTCGACCTTGAGTTTATCCACCAGAAATCAATCAAAGGACAAACCATCGCAGTACCAACTTGCATGACGCTCCTGTACTCGGGAACAATTTACCAATTTCACATTTCCCGACGAACTCATCGCTACTCTTTCCCTCACTATGAGGAGTCGTACTCCAATGACCCTCTTCTTCGATGGATCTAAATGTCGGCGCGCGAGGAGCCGGCGTTGTTCTCATTCCTCTCAACGCCGAACCTATGCCTCTTTCATTCCGACTTGATTTCCCTTGCACTAATAATACAAATGGAATACGAGGCCCTTGCTCTAGGTCTCCAAGTCGTTACACTTAGGTATCAAATCTATCAACATTTTTGGCGACTCTCAATTGGTAGTCAATCAAGTTATGGGCGTCTACCAATGCAAAAACGAGGAACTTCAAAAATACAAACACTACGTGGAATCACTTCTAGCTTTATTTACCCACTATTCTATACAAACCATTCCCGCTCCACTAACAAATTTGTGGATACTATGGCTTGCTTAGCCTCGTAAATTCCCGCCGCGCCAACCGACTCGACTGTTCGCCGGGTCCAACAACTTTTGCCCCATCCTATTCAACCCCTGGTTTGTCAGATGATAAATACCGTGTCTACTAATTCACCGGATACACCGTACCACCAATTTCATGACTACCTTACAATCTCTCGTCCTCCCACCTGATCTTACTAGTAACTGCAAACGTGCTTTTCTTAAAAGTGTTTCGCGTTATGTTGTCATGGGGGACTCTATAAACGTGGCTTTGATGGTATCCTCCTTCGCTGTCTAATCGGCATGGAGGCCACTCATACCATCCAACAGTGTCCATGACGGTATTTGTGGTGGACATTTTAGCGGCCTTGCGCTGTGGCCAAACGAATCCTTCGCCTTGGTTATTATTGGCTACTTCAATAACGCATCATATGAATATGTTAAGCATTGTGTTATGTGTCGCCAACATGCCAACCTTTAACATACTCCTAGCCACCCGCCTCCAGATCGCTCGAGATCTTTGGCCTTTCTCACAATGGGGTTTAGACCTTATTGGTGAGATTCACCCAACCTCTTCACAACGTCACCGTTGGATACTCACAGCGACCGAATATTACACAAAATGGGTGGAGGCTATTCCACTCATTTCAATCAAAAAGAAAAAATTGTCGAGTTCATTAACCACCATATTATCTGCCGCTTTGGTGTTCCTCACCGCCTGATAACAGATAATGGAAAATCTTTCAAAAACAAGTTGTTGCGAGACCTTTGTGACAACTTTGGTATCAAACTTAGTTTCTCATCACCTTACTATCCACAAGCCAATGGGCAAGCCGAGTCTTCTAATAAAACACTAACCAAAATTCTCATGAAAGTTGTCAATGAATCTGGAAGAGATTGCACGATCACATTCCCTTTGCCCTTTGGGCTTATCGTACTAGCATTCGCATTTCTACTAATGCCACACCTTTTCTTTTCGTATACGGCATCCGAGGCTGTTTTGCCTCTCGAAATACAAATACCCTCCCTTAGAATATCTCTTCAGATATCCTCACTAACGATGATTTCCGCCAAGAGCGGTTAGCCCAATCGAGCTTCTTGACGAACGCCGCTCTTACAGCTCTCTTGATCATCTTCAAATCTACTAAAACGCATCAAGCGTGCTTATGATAAGCGACTTTATGAGCGTGCACCTTTAAGGTTGGTGATCTCGCCCTCAAAGAGAATCAACATGTAACCAAACTAGAAAAGAGCAAACGTGGAAAATTTGCTCCCAATTGGATTGGGCCTTATATAATCACTCACACCTATGGATCGTGCACTTATAGTTTAGCTTCGCTAATGGTAAACTCCGAGCCCCGAACCCTTAATGCCTTGCATCTTCGACCATTCTCATTGTTGAAATTAGTGTTATATCACTTATCCACCTACCGCTTCGTCCTTGAGCTCACATACCACCACATACACTTGTCTCTTACATCTCGAAATAAAATCAAGCTCACCCCTCACCTCCTTACGATGCCTTCCCTTCTTAGTCTAGTCCATGACTTCAAAGTATTAAAATAAGCCGTATTCTTATGGGATTTTCTTGAGTCAAACTTCCTACTAAACTAGATGCTTCACGCCAAAAGAACATCTAGTTATCTAAAATTAAATATAGATCGCTCCTCGAAGGACAAACTTATATGCCAAACTATTGTTGCTATTATAAATAGATCGCCTCCTCAAGGACAGCTATGCACTAAAATCATCGCTACTATAAATAGATCGCTCCCCTCAAGGACAGCTATACATGGGCCCTTTATCCGAAGCTTTCGCATTGATCAGCTTCGTGAAGACCTCAAGAATAATACAATCAATATCCCTTATAGACTTCCCCGCATCGATCAATCTATCTTCAAAAAATAAAAGCCTCATGCAAAAGAACTTTTGGGTCATGGACTTATCTATTTAGGGTAGGTTCTCTTTCATTGTAACAAGTTCTTTGTAGACTTCAGCTATATCATCCACATCACCTCACCATTTGTTTCAACTCAAGGGACGTAACGACACCCGATATATTATGTGATCATACAACTCTTTTCAACTATGGACTTCTGCCTATACACGGCACTTAGGGCTTCGTGCTCGTTTCTACGTTATGTGGTTTGTTTAGCTCTTTTCACCTACGGAGCACTCTTTCCGCTTTGCCTCGCATCTAGAATTGTGTGTTGATCTTAATCAGACACTATTCCTACTACTGGGTATGCTAACCTTTGCTTTACCTATACCTACACCAAAGAACATTATCCTACCAAAGACCAACACCATTACCCTACCAACATCAAATTTTTTTACCAAACGACAAATTGCCTAAACCATACCAAATTACCTAAATTCACCACTCCCCGATCCTAAGGGAGAACTACATCGGCCCGAGGCCCTTCCTTGCTTTGTGCAATGGGCTATGAGGCAGACTTCGAGACATGGGGTCTCCCAAGGTTAGCTCGACCATCCCCTACCATAACCTATCTTGTGTGGTGAATATAAATATTTTTGTGTATTTCTATTTAATCACAAATTCCTCTTTATCCTTTTTCAAAACACCGAAAATCAAAACACAAACAATCTTATTATTATCATAACTCAAATCAACATACATATTCGGGCTTTTATTTAGATGTTAAACAAATACATCTTCTCTATCATCGACACGCAGTCGGCATCCTTATTCTTATACCTCGCTAACATATACTGTACTCATCACAACTCATCCCGAACTAGGTGATGATCGTGATCGCCGACCCCTCTCGCCGGGCCTCTCTCTGCCTCAAAGGTACTGCGCTTTATGTGGTACCGCCACGATCTCGCTAATCTCCTCCCGTAACATATGAATACGCCTCTCGCATGGAGCACTCCCTCTAGTCTCGCCGCCGTGACTCCGCAACCACTAACAATCCTCTTGTCTCATTCACTCGCGTTGAGAGCCTGAACCAAACGCGCGCTGCATTTATCCTCTTCGCTGTAATCACCGGGCAGTGTCGTGGCGCTACGTACACCTCGCAGCTTCGCTACCCACCATAATCTATAGTGCCTCGCTCATTCTCGCATCCATTACCCCGCGACGGGCCGCTATCTCCTCAGCCCTTCTCGAGGTGTTGGCCGGGGTGGTGAGAATGCCGCCTCGCATCGATCCTCATATATGGTCTATAAGCTCGTGGTATGTCCCGCACAAATCTAAATTGTCGCGCACGCGATCTATCTAATCTCTCATATTCACTCCTGGCTCGTGCCCCGCGATCCACCTCAACCGCCAACACCCTCAACTCTCGGCCTATGTTCTCTTCGTTACTATATAGTTTCCGTAAGGCCTCCAACAGATATCCGCAATCGTCACTCTCTCCTATACTCGCCTGTAATACTCAATGTCACCCGGCATGGCCTCGAGATCTTGCTCTCTTGTTCTGCCTGGGACCCATCGCCCAATCCCAATCCTCGTATCTGGTCCTTCCTACTCGGAAGGATTGGCCTACTGTCGCACACAAACAATGTGCTCATAGGCCCAACAGCAAGGTAATAAGTATGAGTAATCCAACGTTGTCATAGCCCCGTGATTTCACCTACAAGCCCATAAACTCCTCGTGATAGCTCCGCTAAATATGCAGTGCCTATGCAAAAGTCACATTCCTTTCTATCATCTCCCAAATAACACCCATCAATGCCTTTGAAATCTTCCTTCCGCCTCGTAATGCATAATACCTCTACCGCTTATCATTAATAAGCATCATAACCTTGTCTCCTCGGTGTGCCGTGCATACATTACCCCATATGTGAATGACAAACCTCGGGCATGTGTTAAGTCTCGTGCATATGGACCAAACACTTATGTTATCGCCTTCGCCCGCGCTAGTAGTGCCTCGATATACTTGCTCTCCTGTAATAGGAGTCTCAAAATCAAACACATCTTCCAATGTTACGCATTTCACCTGCTTGGCGGATAGAAGGTATTTGTCTCAGATTCCATCTCTCAATCAGCCTGTAACATACCATGGTTACGTGCATTCGTGAATAATAACGGATTCCACTTAACCCCAAACGATTTATCAATGTCCATTCGGCTGTGTTACATCCGCTTGATTGCGACAATAACAATAACTTGCACACTATCATTCATCCTCAACCCCGCTCTCTCGCCGCATACACCAAAACAACAAACAACCATTCAATCTATTAGGTCTTTTTCAAACATTCTCGAAATTTCTCGAGTCCACTACCGAATCACTGTTATACGTAACGATATCGTTGAATAACCGATACCGGTTCTCCCTAACCACTACCAATCACTTCAATTTTATACACCTTCCTTAAAAACAACCACCTACGCATAATAATTTGCTCGTTTCTTCGTTTTATACATATAAACATACCGAACCCCCGATTGCTCTACCTGTACTACTTAGCTCACCTCGCAACCTTGTTATCATGTTTTCTCTCTCATATCTACCCACCTACTCTCCCCATCTTATTCACAAAACATGCAAGTAGAGTCAAATCACAAACAAAACGTTACCTCTCTGGGTCATAGCAGCTGACTTGAGGTGGCCCTTGTCTTCCCTCCTCCCCGCCCTTGCTCTTCGCTGGATGCTTCTCCTCGTTTCCGCCATGATCACCACCCTTTTCAACTTTGTCTTTCCGCTTCTCGAATCTCTGGATCACATTCACTTTCCTTGTCTCTTTTCTCCTTCTCACCCAAATCTCTCATGCAAATACCTGTCTCACTGCCAAAAGCGCCGCTCGCTGTATTTAACCTCTTGCGTATGGCTCTAAAATTAAAACTTAAGTTGCCACCCTACCTTTTCTATTTTTAGAAAAGCTCATACCAAAATAACCGGTATCGAGTCATATAACCGATATCGGTCTATCATACTACTACCGACATCGGCATCTCTAACCGATTTCGGTTACACACCTTCCTTTTTGAAACAGTGTTCTTTTCTTCATTTCTCCTCTAAATTTTTTGTCGCGCCCGCCTCTTTGCCTCCGCATAAACAATGTAATTTACCACATTTGTTCATCCACCACACATAGCATTATAATTTCATTAAACATCATTTATACAAATACACAACCATCAACTACGGATACCAAAAACTATCACTCTATACATCATTTAGATCCAACTCATCAGCTATATATATCACAATGTCACAAAACTAACAATTCATCACATCACATATCATTCATACATACGCACAAAAAAACAAAACCATCAACATCATCCATCTATCAACATGTCAATTAAACTCATCACACATTCTATATATTACCAACCATTAACCAAATATTTCAACACATTTTAAAAATAAGATGTGGATCAAAACATCATCTATATATATATATACCAGCTTTTCAAAATACAATGTGCCCTACATCGGGGCCTCTCGTGATCTCATAATATACCAAAGCCGCACGCAGCGCAATACCTACTAAAAATATCGACTCGCTCGCAGCCGGTCTCTCATATCAAAATATACTCGCTCGCAGCCGGTATCAAATGAACAACCCGTGATTTCTCGCAGCCGGTATATAATAAATAAATAAATCAAAACAATGAATAAATGTCGCACGCACGTTGTCCTCTATCACAAACTGCTCGCAGCATCGGCGTGAGTGTCCCTATACAACACCATGTCGGGATCTATCGCCTTCCCCACCGCCCTCGGCACCTCTCCCCGCTGGTCCTCGTGGTGCCTTCGCCTCGCCTGCCGTCACGGACACGCCACCCGTAGCTGCCTCTCCCGAGATCTCTGGGCCGTGCGAGGTCTCCGCCTATGCGCGCATACGCTCGATACTCGACTCCGCTACTATCAAGAATATCTCGATAATAACGGGCTTCGCTCAAACCTCCATATAACGATCTTCGCCATCAAGGAACTGGGTCGGTCTCGCACCTAACACCACTATCCCTCAGAGCTCGTACGCACTGTGGCTGTGGTGCTGGTGGAGGTGCGCTGCTCGTACTCGCACTCGGTGGCCGTGGTGGTATGGGCCGTGGCCGGCCGCTGCTGTACGGCCGCTTCGTACTCGCATCGCACTGGCTTTGTGCCGCTGTGGTGGTGCCGCTCCCGTGCTCGTAGCATTTGAGCTCGCTAGCACGCCCTCGTAGGACTCCTATTCGTGCTCGCGGCAAGCAAATCAATCGTCCTCGTAATAACCGCACTCGCCGAGCGATCTCTCTCGCAGAATCGCAGCCTGGCCCGTGCCAAGCAAGTGATTATCTCGCCGCTTTCTCCAGCCTCTACTGTGACTCACAGATAGTGCACCCGCATCATCCACACCTCACTGCTGGTCTCTCCGCTACCTGGGCCTGATCCTAAGGCTGGAAGCCGGCAAAGCGGGGGCTCTACATCATCCTCTCCGTGCACGAGGGAAGGGAGGTGGCTCGCCCCGTGGCAGCCCCATCTCGCCTCGCGCATTCTCTCTAAGGGTATCCGCTCGCATTTCCTCGGCCTCCGCCTGCTATCCGGGTAATGTATACTGATCAGGCGCACTGCACGCGGTGCTCTCTCGCCAGCCGTGACCTCTGTAGGGTCTCCATATAATGTCTACACGGGCTGTAAGGCCCTCTAGCATATGTCTATAGTAGGCCACATCTCGACTCGCAACAATCCGCTCGTGGCTGGCCCACGATCCCCAACCACCTCTTCGAAATCCATATCGCATACACGACTGCGTGGCCCCTGGTCGGGTAGCCCTCTGGACTATCGGCCGATGCATACGATGTGCTCGTATGCCCAACAAAGGCAACAAAATGTAGAACAAATACCAAATCACCTCCTCCGGCGATAGCCCCATAACTCCTCAGATAATTGCACTGATACACTGTGCCCATGCAAACAGTGTGCTCCTCCACCATCTCCAGAGCACTTCCCATCAATGCCCGTGGAAGCGGCCTCCCTCGAATCCGGAGGGCGGCGGTGTGATCCTTTATCATCATCAACACGGCAAGCCGTGTCTCATGTCTCGTAAAGTGCGCGTACATGTCACCATATCCAATGCTCGCGCTATGATATGTAAGTAAGCGCGCCGCATCCCCAAAACTCGCAGATGCTATCCACATGGCGCTCTCGACCTACCTCGAAAACGGCCTTCCTCGATCGGTAGCCGCAGATGCGATACACATCCTCTAATGTGACCGCTATCTCCTGGCCGGGCAGATGGAACACATTGCCGCCGGATCCCATCTCTCGATGAGGGCGACCATCAGCTATGATCTCTGTCTATCGCCTCGTACTCTGACCCCGCCAAGTCCCACTCGCGCATGATAGCCCAATGCGCCGCAGATATGTGTGGCCTCATCCGACTCAATAGTGGAGGCATCCTATCACGCATCGTCAACTGCTGACGTGTCTGCAAAACCAACCCACATTCTTAGACCCACTCTTTATTATAACACCTACTTTACCATCTAAACCCCCTTTTGTAACACCCAAAATCTAACCCCACACCTCACCTTTCTCCACCCTAAACTCTAAACCCTACACAACCCACTCAATCACCCAACCCACACAAACCTAGACCCTAAACCCTAAACCCTACACAACCCACTCAATCACCCAACCCACAAAAACCTAGACCCTAAACCTCAACCCACCCCAACCAATTCAACCCACCCCAACCAACTCAACCCAACCCATTCAACCACCCAACCCACAAAACCCACCCACCCCAAACCAACTCAACCCAACCCATTCAATCACCCAACCCACCCCACCAAGCCCCCCAACCCACCTTAAAACCTAAACCCTAAACCCTAAACCCTACACAACCCACTCAATCACCCAACCCACAAAAACCTAGACCCTAAACCTCAACCCACCCCAACCAATTCAACCCACCCCAACCAACTCAACCCAACCCATTCAACCACCCAACCCACAAAACCCACCCACCCCAACCAACTCAACCCAACCCATTCAATCACCCAACCCACCCCACCAAGCCCCCCAACCCACCTTAAAACCTAAACCCTAAACCCTAAACCCCTAACCCAATCCCCTACCCCAACTCAACCCAACCCAACACAACCCACCCCACCAAGCCCCCCCAACCCACTTTAAAACCTAAACCTCAACCCTAAACCCCCTAACCCAATCCCCCACTCCAACTCAACCCAACCCAACACAACCCACCCCACCAAGACCCCCAACCCACCTTCAAAACCTAAACCCTAAACCCTAAACCCCTAACCCAATCCCCTTTCCCACTCCCAACCCAACCCAACACCCCAAAGCCCATCCCTCCCCCACCGATATCGGCCGATACGAGACCGATGCCGGTCCCCCATTTTAACCTCACTGTATTCTTTTTTTCGACCGATGTTGGCCGCATAGTGACCGACATCGGCCACCGTCCACTACCCGACCAACCGCGCGGCGGCCCCCAAAACTCATTTTTTACCTATTTCTACCCATCTACCCACCCAAAACCCTAAAATTTTACACACCTAAATTACGCCTTAGCCTATCTAACCTATCTACCCTCTCCCTTTCTCAAATTACCTCCATTTACCCATTATTTCCTACAAAATACCAATTCCTACCCAAATCCTAAAACCACATAACTCAACCAAATCACCAAATTAAAGAGTTTAGAACCTACGGTGACACGACACGTCGCCGTGGTGGGATGGGTGGTGGCGGCTCAGCCTGGTCCAGCCCTCCAGCCTCCTCGCTGTGCATGGCTCCAATCCCGACCACTGGGTCCCTTTGCCAATCACTCGCCGCCTTCCTCAACTATTCGCCCACTATCAACTCTCTCGCCAATCAAATAGCTCCACCTCACTCAATACCCTCCAAATCAGCTCTCCACGCCGACAAGTCAATTTTGGATTACAAAAACAAAAGTGACAATGACAAAGCCGTATGTTTCTTTTTTATAGGTTTTTCGACTTAAACCGATGCTCGGCTTTCTTTTGCTCTAGAAACCGGTATCGTCCCTTAACCGAGCATCGGCCATGATGAATCGACGCTTGCTTGATACCCTTTACCCCATTCTTCGCTGCCTTACCCTCGCCTCTTTTTCACCAATATCGCCTCGTCCCACTCAGGCACAACATTTGTTCCTCCAAGGTCCGCCCCTGACCCAAGGCCTCCGCCCTACCACCGCCCGACCCAAGGCCTCAACCTACCTATTTGGCCCGACCTAAGGCCTCGCCCTACCAATTGCCCGACCCAAGGCCTCAACCTACCTATTCGCCCGACCCCAAGGCCTCGCCCTCTACCTATTTGGCTCCGACCCAAGGCCTCGCCCTACCAATTGGCCCGACCCAAGGCCTCAACCTACCTATTTGGCCCGACCCAAGGCCTCGCCCCACTTATTTGGCCCGACCCAAGGCCTCAACCTACCTATTTGGCCCGACCCAAGGCCTCAACCTACCTATTTGGCCCGACCCAAGGCCTCGCCCTACCTATTTGGCCCGACCCAAGGCTCCGCCTCTACCAATTGGCCCGACCCAAGGCCTCAACCCACTTATTCGCCCGACCCAAGGCCTCGCCTCTATCAATTTGGCCCAACCCAAGGCCTCACTCTCTACTGTATGGTCTCGACCCATGGCCACCACCCAACAACTTGGCCCGACCCAAGGCCGCATCACTTCCATACTATACCCACAATCAATGTTTTGTTTTATCCATCCATCATGTACCTTGTGTTCAATCGAGCTCACATGTTCATGTTTTAGCATGATTAGGTCCTCGACTTGATCTCACAACCAACTTTGCCTAGACTCTAGACCGTGACGTTTATCTCAACCAAACCAACCATTCGTACGCCGAACATGCCTAAACGTTCCTCAGCACTTTACCTCGTTATATACCCCTGAGCTACTTCCTATGCCTGATACCAGTGATTATATCACCCTTGCTTGGATAAACTATCGACCTTTGCCTATACATTGCTGGTTTGCTCACAAATCATGTACCCTACTCGTACTATTGCATTTCAACATGCGTCTCGCTTCTCGACCTACCCCACCACCTTACCATCCTCTCTACCACATATACCCTTTATCAACCCTATCCCCGATTTCCCGCTCACTCAATCTGTGATAGATTTGAGGGGGATTACCTATATCTTTAACATGAGAAACCACTTCATATTATTGTCCGCGCAGCCTTTACAGTAATGCTTACACGACAATAAGGGGCTAATGTAGACACCAAATTCGTGTCTCACGACCCTCAGGACCCACATCCCATTTCGCAACCTAACCTCATTACCTAAACTTTACGCAATTATTTATTAATTACCTCAGTAATTGATAAATCCACATCACCTTACCCGCCACCTCACTTTGCACACCTCATCATGACCTAGCCCTAACCCTAAACTAACCTAATTAGGACCCATGACTTGGTCTAGACTTACATCCATAACTAATGCCTCCTTACTCGCACTCAAAGGCCGACCTTCTAGCCACTTGACCAAGCCCGCAACCGATCTCTCGTGAGAAAAGTAGGGAAGGTGGGCTATTTTACTAAAAATAGCCTACTTTTTTCCTAACCGATGCTTTCCTACTCGATTGTCGCTTGCTTACGCAACCGCCATCTGCTCCCTCAGTAAATGGGCTTCCCAAACCAAAACAACGGATCGGAATTTCATTTCGAGATCACCAAGGATTTTTGAATCAAAGGAGAGTCCGGCGATTAGCAGGTCTAGAACTTCACTTGACTCAAGCAGAGACGAGTAAAGAAACCAAGAGTCAGCAGCCAAGGAGATCAACTCGCATCTTCGCAAAAACCAAGTAGTTACATCTTCGCATGTCCTCCATTATAACATTTCTTATGCTTTAGGACCCAAATCCGCTTCGAATCTATTATCCAACGTACTATTGCCTCTAACTATCATTCTTTTGCTTCTAACCATCCCATTTCCTAATACTATCCGAAAACCAGCCATTACAAACACCACAACCAGCCCGTAAGATCCTAGAACCTACCGGTATCGGTATCAAGAATCGCCATCGGTTATAGGTAACCGCATCGGTTCCTTCGTGATTCACAACCAAAACCACCTTTCCCTACCGCTTCAACGAAGTGATTTAATTGATATTTTACAAGATTTTGTGTTAACTCATATTAGCAGGGAAACTCGACTCACCTTCAAAGGAAGTTTTACATTTCCCGGCCCAAGGCGCTTCCTCATTTATTGTTTAATCAAATCTTGTGGTCTTGTGTTCTTATTTCGCAGTAGTCCTTCCTGCACAAAAAGGAGTTCTTCGCACTAACCTCGATCTTTCTACGGTGACGCGCACATCATCTCGACATTCTAAGGTGTATTCCTCCTAACCCTAACCTTATCTGCTTCTAAAAGGATTTTCGAGTGAAACAGTTCCCCTTATAATCCCCCTTATGTCACCACACGTTCTAATATCATGAATTCAACACCTCAGTAATTTATACCACAAATTTTCACCTTCAATTTCCCCCTAATGACTTAACTTGGGGGCAACCAATGATTTTACGCAACATCTCATAAATTTCTATCAACTTTCCCCTAATGACCTAATCTAAGGCCA